>CAACVS010000602.1:137012-157331 GCA_900660405.1 Pseudo-nitzschia multistriata | reverse complement strand
GGTATGAACGTACTCATGTGGGTATGAACATACCTGTGTACGCACGATATGGTCGCGTGCGCCGGTTTTCGAAATCCCGCCTTGGCGCAGGTGTTTAGGATGCGGCAAGTCACGCGTGTTCGAAACTTTCAAAAAACAGTGAGTGAAATCTCTTTCGTTGATGTTGCTTTTGGATTGTTGGATGGAACAACGCATGACACTCACTTTCGAACTGGTTCGTACGCTTTGACTGCTAACCTATCTTCCTGTACGTTACCAGCTACGAAGGTTCTTTTGTTTTTCGTCCCATCACCCGACTCATCTCGTCGTGTCAACCCAGGGCACAAGTACCTTGTCGAGAACTCTTGGATCATCACACCGGCAACAACGATTCCATCCACACCGTCCCCCACCAGCCACAAAACGAGTCGAAACAACATGGAGAAAGCATCAGCAACGAACGAT
The DNA here is from genome assembly GCA_900660405.1 of Pseudo-nitzschia multistriata. Lineage (NCBI taxonomy): Eukaryota > Bacillariophyta > Bacillariophyceae > Bacillariales > Bacillariaceae > Pseudo-nitzschia > Pseudo-nitzschia multistriata. The sequence goes on along the minus strand of CAACVS010000602.1, from coordinate 156,887 downwards.
CTCGACGAACGCAACAGCAGCGGGAGCGTCAACGAAGACAAGGCGAAGGGCGTCACCGATCTGGTTTCGGACATGCTTTTAGAAATGGTGCGTTTCTTGTATATTGCACTGTTTTGAATTGCTGTAGTGCAAACACGGGCGTACGTTCAAAATGTTGCTTCTTCCTGCCTTGCTTCGGTTTGTTGTGTTCGGGGATATTTCTTTCCTGAGGCCATCGTATCGTTGCTGTGCTGTGGTTCTCCCGTCCTTGTACGAATTTGCTCACGCGTCCTTGACATCTAATGTTCGTTTTCTGAAATTACACATGCAATCATTACGGTTCCATTTTTTTTTAGGAAAACGACTTTAAAAAATCCGGGAATTCAATCAGGGATCGAATGAGAGAGATGGGTTCCAAGCTGGACGGGCTCGAACAAAGTAAGTCTAGGAATAGCGCTCTTGTGGTTTGCATTGTTCTCAATTAAATATAATAGTGAATGGGAGCAGACAGCAAGCCATTGCCAAACGCTGCTCACACAGCCTTGCACTCGTTTCTGCATGTGTTTCGCCCCGCGTTTTTCCGGTACCACCTTTGCTTTCCGTGCCATTGCGCCGCTAGGCATCAACGGTCTGATGCACGACGCCGGGCTAATCGACGGCGAAGAGGAATCCCCGTCTGATTCCAATCCATCGCCGCGGCGCCCACCGACGAACTCGTCCCCGCCACGAACAACGATGGCCACGTCGGATTCCGTGTGAGGTTCGATCTAGTTTTGTTCAGCGGTGATCGGTAGTCCAACCTAGGTCTATTCCTCGGTTCGATTTACGATCCTGCAAACACAACACACATTTCACCTTAACGACATCTCGTGCACCTAACACGCGATTCGAGTGATCGAATTCAGATTATAAATGATACTGTAAACTAGTCGTTCCCCTTCCTCATTTCTTAAATTCTCACATACTTGAACGATAAAACAATCATTGGTACTTCTTGTGTTGTATTTTCTGTGGGAATCCATTTTGTACAGGGCTTTCCCATCATTGATCCAAATAAACTCCAAATCATTCGTCCCTCTTTCCCCCGAGCATCGGCAGGGTTTCTGGTTCACCTCATTGCTCTTTTCCCTCTTTCGACGGTTTCCTGTACTCGAAGCGATTCCATTCGAAGCAAATCCGGCGCTGGAACCCCCGCGGGAGACTCTCGTAGGGGACGAACAGTGTCGGAAACAGTGGGGGTGTCGTCTTTCGGTACTCCTCGTAGTTCCCGGCGATCGTTTCGTCTTCGTAATAGCGCCGCAGGTTTTTCCCCTCGGCGTTCCAGACGCCCGTCCCCGAGGTATTCAGCAGGATCTGCACCGTAAAGAGCGGCGAGACCGATGCAACGGCGGCCACCTTCCAGGACCAGCCACAGACACAGGTTGCGTACACCGCCGCAAACACCCACGTCAGGATCTCGCCGGCATAGTTCGGGTGCCTCGAGTGTTTCCAGAGGCCCTCCCGACAGAATCCTCCGGGCCGGCCCCTCGACACCCATCCCGCCTTGGCAACATCGCTATGGATTTCCGCTACAATGGACATCGCCATGGCAAGGAGCAGCAGGAAGGAACCGTCGACGCCGCCGGCATCTGCTGCCGCATCGGTTTGGTGGTCGTGCGCATGCTCGGCCACCGCCAGCAACGGGAGGGAAATACAATATACCCAGATCGCCTGGACCATCCAATAGACAAAGAAGGTGGAGGGAACGTTCCGGACTCCGTCGAATCGTGAATCGCCCTTTCGGTGGTGGGCCCTCCAGGCCAGAAACAGCAGCAGCCAACCCCGGCTGACCGCGAACAAGGCAACGAACACATTATTTCTGCCGGCGTCGATTGTCCCCTGTCCTGATACAAACGCAAGGACTGCCAGGGCTAAGAAGTTGATCCCTCCCAGAACATCGTAAAAGATTTCTGTTTGCAAAACGGCGGCAACGACGAAACCGGTGAACTGCATCCCAAACGTGAGAATCGCACCGTCCGCATAGACACTATTCGGCGATAACAACATGGTGAAATTTGGATATCTTGCGTAGCCCACGAGCACTTCCAGGTTCGGATCCTTGCTGGAATGGAGAATGCCTTTCTCTTTATGCAACAGATGAAAAAGTACGAACAAGCTTCACGAACTTGCATTTCAACAGATGATTCAAAACTTCGTAAGAACCGTACCGATTCGTTCTCGTATCCTACCGTACGGTACGTACGAGTACCAAAGCAATCACGATGCACACAAACAAACGTCCCCCTATTCCACATCTCTTCTTTTGAGGGATTGACTAGCTCGACTAAATAAATTCACTATGATGAAAAGAGGTGCGTTCAGAATTGTGTCACAGAAAGATGACGCGCGCGCACAACCTCAAAGAAAAAATGAGCGGTTCCTCATTTTCTCCAGAACACTTATGTTGGCGGGGATCGGTCGGCATTTGCAAGGCATCTGCATCGCCAAATCGTAAATCGTCTTTGCGAACAGTTACTCTTGTGTCTTTTTAGTCGTACTGTACTCGGACTTCATGTATTTGAGTCTTTCTCTTCCATAGAGAAAGCTTGGAAAGTTATCGTTGAAGCGACAACAGCACATTATCACGAACAGAACACCGAAAAAATCACCAACACACGCACCCACCAACTCCCAAAGCAGAGGCAAACGATATCGAAAGAGGAAACCCAATGATTGATCAAGGCCGAAAGCAAGAGATAGATTGTACCGTGCAAACCCAACTAGGAAGAGAACAACAGACGAAGGGAACACGAGGAAAGGCAGCAATGGACAAAAAATCTCGGAGACATTCCTTTGTTACGCCGCCCCGGCGCAAAGGGCAGCGGGGTCTGGGCCGCTCGCTGGATGGCCTGGGCGCCATTTCGAAACAAGTTTCCATGGCTAGCTTGGGCGGCTCGGTCCACAGCGCCGGAAGCACGAGCAACAACCCCATTACCAAGGACCTGCAGCTCAACATTCTAGTCCACGACAAACTAGACAAGATAAAGAAATACACGCCCTTCCATCGCTGGAAGTCAAAATTCCTGAACCGCTTCGATACATTCCTGACGGAGGGGGGGAAGAAGCCGGCCAGAGAGGCTTCGGGAAGGATCCAGAACCATCTGCAGAACTGTTTGAATAGAGCAGATGTTCTCATAGAGCTAATCGAAAGAGGGGATCTCTCCCCAATCACCGGAAGAAAGACGGTCCGTGCATTTTCTGCTCTCAAAGAGTTCTGCCAAGACCTAGACGGTACCAGAGTGGAGCTCCAAGAACTGGTGCCAGGCAATTCGATGGACGAACGGCGCTTGGGGTACACCAAGTTCCACGTCGGAGCCTCACTCATCGAGGAGTGCTTCCCACAGTACGTTGCAATGAGAGAACTCGAGGACAAGGTCCAATTGATTTCGGACTCTACAAGGGACATCGACCGCGACGAAGACGTACTCGACAAAACGCAGCGGGAACTCTTTCGCAACTATAAGAAGCAGGTGACACGGTTTTGCGACGTCATGGCCAGCCTAGATTTTTATGAGATTATGCTCAAGTGTGTGGAGTTTTTGAATCCACCAGAACACGAGGAGAGTGGCGACGAGGAACTGACCATTTTTCTCAGGCCCTTCGTTCGAAATACCGGAACCAACGGTAGCAAGAACCGAGGCAGTGGAGCTTCTTTGTTCCGGTCGAAGAAAGGTTTCGAACCCACCCAGGCTAAGGTTATCAATCCCGTCAAGATTGACGCCGAGGAAACCGAAACCATCGCCTCGGTGACAATCCTCGCCCTCGATGAACTCGGCTTCAATCTTAAAAAGCACGGTGACGTGGAGATCTTGGATCAGCTTCGGGTACGGTATAACAACGACAACAACGTAGTGAAAAATCCGAAGACTAGTACCTTGAAAGATCTGAACATCGAAAATGGTGACGTTCTAACAATTGAGCAGGCCCTCGTTCCTATTCAGGTTCGACGGACGACATCGGAGGGAGAGGCGGTGTTCGTGGAATTAATGATTGACCCACACACGCCTTTGAAGGAACTGAAGGCCACGCTAGACAGCGAAAAGAACCGACACGAAGGCATGGAACGCATATCAGCCGATGAACAAATTTTGTTGCTGGACGGTACCGAACTAACGGAGGACGAGAAAACATGTTTTGACTGTGGCATTGCGTCCGGATCTATCGTAGATCTAAAGTCTCTGGCCAAGATCCCATCGGCAGAGGAAGCCATGAAAGAACAAATCGACAAGATCCTGATTGTGGATACAAAATACGGAACCATGTTCGGTGTGGKGCGCCAAGAAGCTATCCAAAAGGCAGTGGTGACACCAAAAACAGTCAGGGTGGACGACGAATTTTTAGAAGCGACCGACAGTGACATCGACAAGAATCAGATGCTGCAATCGATGATGTCGTCTCCAAACCTCAACGTCAAACCCCAGATTGTGATTGCCAAGTTAAAGATCGAAGATTATGAGATCGAGGACGCAGCAGCAGTTCACAATCTTTGGGGGGTCAATCTCAAAAAGACCAGCCAAAGGCAACGCTCGACAGCAATATTCTTTGTGGACCTCAAAACCAATGCCGTGGGATTTCTGGACCGCAAGAAATTGATGGATATGAACTTCATCACCGTGGTCAAGGTCAATGATCCAAGTGTTCTCGGGGACAACAAAAAGCACGAAGTGAACGAAACACTGGAGCAGGCTGAAGTAGACCAGCAAAAGTACGACTTTTTCGTCGCCAGAATCAGGCGGATATTTGGTATCGAATCGCTTGGTCTGCAGTATACTGATTGAGTAGCAAATAGGGACCGAGCGCTGGTGATCAAATGATGATGCGTTTTTAAATTTAGTTGTTCATTTACTCACTCGCCAATCATCAATTCGTAACTGATACGGCACGTTGTGTGAATTATCATGGTGGTATTGAATATTATAACTTATAACTTCTATTGTTTGTGAAAAAATTCTGCATGAACCTTGGGATGCTAGTTCCTGTATAATTTTCTTTACAAGTACAGCAAGTGACATGTCTTGCTTTTGCATACCTAATGAAGTACCATACTAACTTCGTTATCAACCATAAAGTTGGTTAGTTATAGTATTGTGTTATCTACGCATATTCTAAAGAGGCTAAAAACCAGAGGTAGCCAAGCACGTTGATCCATTCGTTTACCGCATTGAAAAATAGCAAATTGTCGCCCTCAAAAAAATTCCCTCTCTTTCTTTCTCTGGAACACAGCAAGTAAAAGTCCTCGGCCCGGCAGTCGGTCGACACCACCATGTGCTTCTCGAGGGAGTATCGGAATGATCGGTATTCGTTCCCTCTTTCTGTTTCGCCGCTCGCCCTCTCTTTGCAAATGGGACTCGATTTTTTTGAGTAGGGAACAACTGCTGCTACTGGAACTGTTGCAATGATTCGCACGCACGCCAGGTTCAACAAAAATCCAAGGAGGGCATTATAAGGAAATCTACGAGAGAGGCTTCCTTCCCACAAATTGCGTATAGCTTCCGAAGAACACCAATACCATCTTGACGCGATATATCAACGATACTGCTTCTCGACCTCAATCACGTCTAGAGGTTTTCCAAAGATGCGATCGCTCTTCCCCTTTTTCACTGCCTTGCTGGTTGCTACCGCATCAGCCAAACCATTTGGGTATTCGTCTGACATTTCTTCGTCCCCGGAAATGGTATCTACGGATTGCGAAGATGCGATAATGGTCTTCTGGGTCGACAAAACGAAAACGTGCTGCGAAGAGATTGGCTCACACAAAGAGCAATACTGCCGCAAAAGGGCAAAGGAACGCAAGAAAAGGAAAGGAAAGACGGACAAGGGCAAAAAGGAGGAACACAAACTCATCTCGGACCTTTGCCCCGACGCGTGCGGTGTCTCCGTTTCCCAAGCTCCTGCTCCAAGCCCTCTGCCTGCCGGCTCAATGCCAACGGACGAAGACGCCATGGGAAGGGAGCTCCGCACCCTTGCCGACCTCCGGTTCAACAAGTGCCCACCCATTGCAGACGAGAATCGCGCCTCGAACAGCGGCTACACCATGGGTGTCCACACCTCGGTCTTCCCGTTGATGCCGAAGGATTATCCCTTGAGTGGGGAAACGGCAACCGTCTTGCAAGAAGATACAATGGCCGATGCGGTCGTAACTACCGATGACTATCAGCTTGTCCAAGAACAAAACGACCCTTCCTACTGGATGGATCGCATGCGCACCAGACCGTTCTTTCCCGGTGATCCCGAGTTTTGGGACGAGCTGAGAGACGTTGTCGAGGCCCAGATTGCACGCCGGCGAGGAGATGCACCGTCCAGCAGGAACCATTGGCCTTCCACCTGGGACGACAAGGTGACCCTCGAGGACATTGCCCAGGCAGTGGCGGGAGAATACCCTGCGCTTCACCAAGCCACCGCAATCGAGAAGTTCTACGCGGAGGGTCTCGAAATGAACGCCGGCATGAATCCCTTTCGGAGTGCCAACGATTTCATTTCGAGACAGGTTCGTCTGTCCAGCATCAACGCCTGGGCGTTTGAGATTGTTGCTCTCGTCAGCTTTATGATGAAATGGCATATTGGAATGCCTCGTCCCGAGGAGGTGGTGTGGCTGATTCACACCGGGGAATTCACGCCGGAAGCCGACGGGGTGCCCGAAGATTTGGTGGAACTCATCCGGTCCATGGACCTGGAATCTGCCCTCTCCTTTACTGCCTATGGAGTTGGATCTCCCATGCACCCTAGTTTTCCCGCCATGCACTCGTCCGGATCGACCCTGAGTTACTGGTTGCCCGTCGTTGCCGAGGTCACGCCGGAACAGTGGTGCCTGGCGCTCCGCGTCGATTAAGCGACCGCCATGGCACGCACAACCGCCGGAGTCCACTACAAGATGGACAACATTGCCGGTCTCAACCTCGGACAGGCGATCGTCCAACGAAATCTTCCAACCATGCTCCACGAGAAGTATGGATACGACGTCTCGGCCCTGGAGGCGAAACTCGAGATTCTCTCGTTTGACTGGGGTGGCTTTGATGCCTACAATTGCACGATTGGAGGAGAGTCCACCGCAGATATCTTGGCACGCTTGTAAACTCGGTGTCAAGCACGAGCGCTAACCCAGCTGTTCATGGCGAGATGGAATGCCCAAATTCCTGTAAACAGTAGAGAATTCCCTGGTGATGTCTTATTTTTTCCTTTATACATTTGACGGTGTAAGGAAATGTGACTCTGGGCAAAACAAGTGGTGCTACCTTTTCCCCCAAACCCCCCGTACATCGATGCGTATCCTAGCCAATGCGGTAATTGAAATGGTATCGTAGAAACGCCGTGTTGTTTCGAATCTTGCATCGTTTTCTTTTCGGGTTCCGTTCCCCTAGGAAACCACGAAAGAACGCCCAAGATTGCTGCTGCCGGCCCGCCCTAGGACGGTCCCGCACGGAACTCGACGACCTTGCCGGGATTCAGAATGTTGTTCGGGTCCAGGGAGGCCTTGACCCGTTCCATCATGCGGACGGCGCCCTCCCCGTACTGGTCCCCGAGGTATTTGATTTTTCCGTAGCCCACCCCGTGCTCCCCGGTGCAGGTCCCCCCGGCCGCGAGGGCCCGCCGGATGATCCGTTCGTGGACGGCAAAGACCTTTTCCATGTACTCGTCGGGTTCGTCCTCGGAAACGGGCAGGATGCAGTGGAAGTTCCCGTCCCCGGCGTGTCCGAAGCAGGGGCCGACGACCCCCGTTTCCTCGACGTCCCGGACGGTCTCGTCCAGGACGGAGGCAAACTCGGAGAGCGGGACGCAGGCGTCGGTCAAAAAGGCGGTGGTCGATCCCTTTCGGTAGTTGATCGAGGCGTAGTAGAGGTTGTGCCTGGCCGCCCACAGGGCCTTTCGCTCCTCTTCCCCGGAGGTGAACCGGAAATCGGATCCCCCGAACTCGTCCCCGGTGCAGATTTCTTGGGTGGTGGCGATTTGTTCCTTCAGGGCTTCCTCCGACGAGGCCTGGAATTCCAGAAAGAGGGTCGCTTTCTCCTCCATGGGCCGGGAATTGCCGCTGTTGCCGTTGCTGTTGCTGGCATTGAACGCCGCGACGCTGGTCGCGTCGAGCAATTCGCACCGGACCATCGGAACCTCGCAAAACTTGAGCATGGCCACCGTGTTGGCCGCGTCCGCCAGCGATTCAAAGACGCAAACGGCGGCTACGACGTGGTCCGGAATAGGATGCAGCTTGACGGTCACCGAGGTAATGACCCCGAGGGTGCCCTGTCGGTGTTGCGAGTCGTTTCGTGTGACGCGGCCCAGAACCAACAGGATCCGATGCGGAACGAAACGAAACGAAACGATGCGGTATCGGTGGCAAACGAAACGAAAGAAAGCAAAGCAAATCAAAAAACAAGATCCGGGAAAGGGGTTAGATCGAACGCCGGGGCCGCGTGTGTACCGCAAACCCAACCGCAAACGCAAACGCAGAAACACATGCCCAGCGTTCGACGCGCTGCTTGCTTTCGTACCTCGGATCCGCACATGAGGCCCACCAGGTCGTACCCCGCGCTCGACTTGAGGACCCTGCCCCCGATCCGGGAGACGATGGTCCCGTCCGCGAGGACGCACTCCAGGCCCAGGAGGTTCTCCCTCATGGTCCCGTACCGGACCGTGGTCGTCCCCGAGGCCCCGGTGGCGACCATCCCCCCGATGGTGGCGTCGGCCCCGGGGTCCACCACGAACTGCATCCCCGTGGCCCGGAGGGCCTCGTTGAGCGTCTTGCGCGAGACCCCGGCGCCGACGCGGGCGATGGGGTCCGGAAGGGAGACCTCGCTGCTGCTCTCGGTTTCGGTTTCGCTGTCGAGCTCCCCCGGCAGGACCACTTCCGTAAACCCGGCCATGTCCAGCGAGATCGACCCCCTGGTGGTGGCGCAGACGTGGCCCTCGACGGAGGTCCCCGCTCCGTACGGAATGACGGGGATGCGGTGCTCGTTGCAGAACCCGAGGAGCTCGGAAACGTCTTTGACGGTTTGCGGCCGGACGATGACGTCGGGCGTGAGGGGATCGTTGGTCTCGTTCGCAGTGTCGTTCGCAGTGTCGTTCGCAGTGCCGTTCAGCGTGTATCCGCGGTGGTGCGATTCCCCCCTTCCGTGCCGGTCCAGCTCGTACGGGTTGGTGGAAACCTCGGTCGCCTCCGAGAGCTTCCCGTTGTCGCGGAGGCCCGCGAGGGAGGCAAGGATGGCGGCCTGGCGGACCGTCTTGGAGGGATCGCCGAGCTCGCGGGCGAGGCCCGAACCGCTGCTGCTGCTGCTGTTGCGAAGGAAAGCGGTGCTTCCAAAGGAACCAAGGCGTGGGTTCCCGAGCGAGCGGACCCATCTCGGGGCGGCCGTTCGAAGGAGAATCATTCTAAGCACGGTGCGACAGAAGGAAGGAGGGTCGTCGGTCCACAACCAAACGCTAGTGCCAGGATCCGATTGTTGCAATGGTTCGGTTCGGTTCGGATGCGATTGTTCTCGGGGTTTGTCGGCCGGAAACTCTCGCTGTACGGGTGTGTGGTGGTGGTGTCACCAGCTAGCTGCTGCTCGAGGACGGTATATTATGCACTACTAGAGTGGATTCGCTCGGATTCGGAACGATGAGGGACTCGTTCCTTCCCGCGGTGTTTGTTGGTTCTGCGAGCAATGGAATTGTTGACGAATACCGGGTAGGACGTTTGTGTTCGATTGAAGACTGTGATGCCCGGATCCATTCAGATCCAATCAGATCACGAAGTAGGTCTAGGGTTATGGTATGTATATGGTATGTACGGTACGGTACATGTGGGATGTACATGTACAGGATCGTAATCGTACGAATACCCGGTACTTGTAGATACCAGTGTGAAATGATTGCCGTGTGGTTTACTGCCTCACAACCAGTGCTACTGGAAATTAAGAAGCCGTTATAATTATAATCGTATGTATCATACGTATGTACGTACCTACAGTGTCAATTTGAAAAAAAGGATCTTTTTTCTTTTTTGAAATAGATCGAACTCATCGTCGAACAGAACCAACGCGAGTTCCATCCACAAGCAAACGATCATCCCAAGCGTTACTGTACGGTTCCCCAACCGAATCCGTGTATACCAGCAGATCCAGATCTKGTTCCCCGCTGCAGAATCCGTATCCTCCACCGAATTCGGATCCCGAAACATGTCCGACCAGAAGCCACGAAAGAAGCAACGGCGGGAAGCATCCCATCAAGAGAACGACGGGCCCCGCATCCTTCTTCTCGGATCTCTCCTCCCCACCCTGGTCGGCAGTGGCTTCCTTGGCATCGCGGAACTCGGGCGGCTGGCGCAAACCAGCAGAGGCATGAAGGCCGCTGTCCTTGACGACTCCGTCTGGGCCCCGGTGTACCACCAGAAGCACCGCAGCTTTGGATTTGCATTCACCGTTCCCAAACAAATCGCCGACGATCTGGGGTACCGGTGCCTCGTGCGCCGCATGGGGTACAAAGAGATGCCCAAGCCACCTCGCGCCGCCTTTCACCCCCTTCTCCCCCCGAGCCACGATGAGCATGATCTCGTGATGTTTGGCAATGTCAACTTCTCTTGGTGCAGCCTTGGATTCTCCATTACCGGGGAAAGACTCAGACCCTTTTTCACAGAAGGTAAGGTTCGCATACGGCTTGCGGAGATGACTAACTTCAATTGCCTGCTGTCGTGCATGCTGTCGGAGAAATGGGACTTCCATGAACTCTTCGAGGATGAGTGGTGGACTTGGCGTCTCAAAGGTTGTATCGGTTGGATGGTAAACCTTCTCCGCCCCAGCGATATGAAAACATACTGCATCCGTCATTACTACGACATCGAATATGAGGAGCCACTGATTTTCCGGGACTCGCTCCAGGCAAGAAGCATCATGGAGCGGATTGACTATGATTTAGTGATCGCTTCGGGCATAAAGAATTTCTTATGGGAGAACCACCAGTATGCCTATGGACTGAGTCTCGAAGCCAAGAAAGAAGCCAAGACTTTCGATGAAGAAGAGGGGCGTTCTGACGATTTCTATGACGAGAGTTACTACAGTAACCACGGCCTGACCATTGCCCACATTCTGTCCGAGCTAAACTTTTCGGAAGACGACAGCGTTGGTAATAACGATAGCGTCGACTAGGACACCATTGACGAGGATGGCGACGATTCGCCGGCCGACAACCTTCCCTACAACATTCTATTAGCCGGTGAACCACTCACCGTATTACTAGTATTTTTCTTAGGCGGGACGTTCGGCAACGGACAAATCAAAGAAGGAATGGAAGACATGCATAGAGAGGAGCCAACCATAATCGCAAAGGAGGGCACGGAAACGATGCATGCAGTCTTGTCCATGCATCCCCGGAAAGGCGTTCGTTTTTGTTTTCGTTTGGGCCTTGCTGCACCGCGCTGCAAGCATTCGGTTCGCGGGTGGCGGTCGACAAGAACGGGGATTGTGTCGGCGATGCGGGTTCTGTTTGATGTCTGTTGCAAGCACACTGCTAGTGGAAGGGGTGCGTTGTGCCGGCATTCGGGGGTTTGTGTTGTGTTTGTTCCGGACCTGGCAACGAGAAACCGATCGGGGACGATGCATTTTCGCTTTTCGCAAACCACCCGCCGGCAGCAAGCGGGAAGTCGCGGGGCGTGTTCGCAACGCTCCCGGCATTCGGTTCCCCGGTTGGTAGTTCTGCCGTGCTGTTTTTTTGGGATCAACTCCGAATAGAAGCCATCGCTCGGGTCCTTCCACCGGAAGTTGCCGTTTACAAGAGTCGCTTCCGAACCAGGGGGGCTCTCGACCGTCGCTTTGGCTAAGCGAATGATAGAAAGTTTCAAAAGTCAACAGTATAAGTAAAAAAAAAAACTATGCGAGATGGGAATGATAGCCGAAGGACTTCGAAGCAGCAGTACCAAGTACTTTAATAGCTTTAGAAACAGACAATTGGTTGCTTTCGTGCATGACTTGTGATAAAACCAATTCGTCGCGATTCGTGAGACGGCAAGGTCAATACCGTTATTTGGAGTCATTTGGAAATTGAACTTGGATATCGAACCGAAGAACCCCATCACCTAATAATATAGAGAATAAAAGCTGAGAACAATAATTAAATTGTGTATCACTTGAAGTAAACCGAAAATATTATCGAAGAGGCACTTAAATTTCCAATGATATTGTTGAATGCTACGAATTTGAGAACAATAAGAGCGGCCGACAAAGACCTGTTTTTGATCGCATTAAAACGTGTGGGAGATCGCATTATGATGTCACTCATATAAAATTTCTCGATGACTATAAGGCTTTTCTAAAAAATCGTTCTCTCCTTCTATATTGTGATGAATTCTTCTAAATTATTCTTTTGGATTGAAAACCAATGAGACGTTCTTTTTTTTTTCACCATTTTTCTGATTAACTACGACTACTCGATTGATGGAAGAACTAAAACAGATTGCGTGGATTGTTGTCATAATCAGTGCCGAATACTACACTATTTCGATTGTTGGATCTTTCGAGACATTGCACAATACTTCCTAGAATTCAAACCAGCGGAAAAGTTATATAGTGCTCAATCACGTTAACAAGTACAAGTACCCAGTAAACACCATCTCCTACGAGAAAAACACTGAAAGCACAGCGACAATGCCGAAAGATTCTTCCAGCAACATGGCCATGACTAACGAACGGTGGTCTGCCCCTGGAGGAACCAACGAAAATGATGCCCTTGGCGCCTTTGTTTCCAACAGTACGACGCAGACAGATCGATCCAAAAAGAGCGATAGTCTTCGACAGATGCTTTGTCAGGATATCGGAACAACAACGCTGGTCTTGACGAAAGGACCGTCCTCCAAGGCTCGGTCTCTGATACGGACCATGCCGATTCCATCGAACAACAGCCTCGGTAGCATGAGCACGATCAGCAGCACGGAAAGTCTCTGGCTTTATGGAGAGAGCCAAAAATTGGGGTCGGTCACCAACATTTCCAAGAACAGCCTGCTTCGGTACGGCAACATGGACAGCAGGAACAGCCTCCTGAGCCTGAACAACCGATGGAGGGCCACCCCCCCAAACGCGGTGAACTCCAACCCCCAAAAAATCTTCTCGTCGTCGTTCAATGCGCCGATCTCTACTGGGAACCAGCAGAGCCGGTGGAAGGCAACACAGGGCGGGGACCAACCGATCGGCATGGTAACCCGAAAGACGTCGGCAACGTATCTGTTTCCTGCAAAATCGGCGTAAAGCCGAACGTTGTGAAACCGACACGAGCCAACCGACTACCCGACAGTATCGCACTATACTATTATACATCACCACACCACACCGCATCGCATCGCAGCACGCATAAGCCAAAAAGGAGGAAACCAGAATCTATGGCAAACTCCGAAACAAGCTATTGTACATGTACATTACTAGCAAATAGATTATAATCATTCGTTTCTGACTAAGAGCTAATTAGACATTTTACACACGCTATGAAAACAATACTGCACTTCAATAACAATTATGTGGTACGTACTTATTGTTCTCGTAGGTTGCAGACAAGCTCGTTGCTGCACGAGTTCCACGCATGGCAGACCGGTCGCAATCAATGGTGTGCGAGCTTTCCCGTCATTCCCGACATGGACTTGGTTTTTCCGTCCGGAATCATGTACAAAACACAGGGCTTGTCTTCGCCCAGGTAGGGACGGTCCACGCGGTAAAAACCACGGCGTTCGAGCTGGATGACGTCGCCCTCCTGGAGAGTCTTGAGGCATGCATCTCCGATGGCGGAGGTGGTAGCAATGGTGTTGGGGTTGACGAAATCGGCAAAGTTGTCCCCCTCCTCGAGCTTTTCCTTGGTCACGAGGTGGTCGAATTCGGTGAGGATCGATGCACAGCCACCAGAGGCGGCCATCCAAGAAAACTTGCGCTTGCACGACTTGAAGTCACCGTCGGGGACCAGTTCGCCCTCGAGCGTCTTGGAATCCTCCGATTTCTTGGTGATCTTGACCACTCCCCAGCGCAACAGGACAATGTTTTCCCCCTCGACGCAATCCTTGGCGTCCACCTCCTCCAGGAGAACCTTGCTCGAGAGCTTCATGGGACGCTTGCCCATGGAGGGATCCTTGGGGTGGAGCGAGGTGCTAATGTAGGTTTCGCCCTCGTCGGAAAAGTTGGTAATGGTCAGCGTCGAATTGGCACTGGCGTCGACCGCCATGAACCGACGGGCCTTCACGTCGAGGTCCTTTTTGTTTTCGGCCCAGAAGGAGTTCCAGACCATGTTGACGACACGGCGAGAGGCACCCTGGGAGTAAATGTACTTTTTGAGGGCCGGGATCGAAACTCCGCGGCGGAGGACTCCGCGAACCGTTGGGAAGCTGTTGCAACAACAACAACAACAACAACAACAACAACAACAACAACAACAACAACAACAACAACAACAACAACAACAACAACAACAACAACAACAAAAGAAGGAGAGGGAAACAGAAAAAGGCGCAAAGAAAGGCGATTCCGATCAAACACAAGCCATTGGTGAGACACGGACCGTGCAGCGGCGCCGAGAAACAAAAGGTCTAGAAAGAACCCACGTACCGGGCATCGTTCCATCCCGTGACGAGCTTTTCCTCCACGAACCAGGTGAGCTTGCGCTTCGACAGCACCGTGTACTGGAAGTTCATGCGGCAAAAGGCGTGGATGCGGACCCTCCGCAGCCCGAGGGTCTTGAGCAGGTACTGGTACTGTTCGTCGCGATCGTTGTACTCGGTGGTGCGCAGGGCGTGCGTCACGCCCTCCAGCGAGTCCACGATCGGGCAGGCCAGGTCGTAGGTCGGGTAGGCCTTGAAGGTGGTGCCGGTGCGGTGGTGCGGGATCAGGTTCTGTCGGTAGAGGACGGGATCGCGCATGGTTCCGTTGTCGGAAGACATGTTTATCTTGGCGCGGAGGCACCACCTGCCCCCCTCTTCGCTTCCGCTGCACATGTCCTCGAAGAGGGCCCTAGCCTCGGAGGGGCTCTGGTTGCGGTGCTTCGATTCGACCCGGTTGGCCCGTTCTTCCTTCATTTGTTCCTGCGGGGTGTCGTCCATGTACGCCTGTCCGTTTTCGATCATTCGCAGGGCGTACTTGTGGATGGCCCCGATGTAATCGCTGGTGTAGGTCAGGACGTCGTTCTTGACGCCGAGGGTTTTGAGATCCTCCACGATGGATTGCTGGTATTCCTCTTTCTCCTTGGAGGGGTTGGTGTCGTCGAAACGGACAATCATTCGTCCCTTGTAGCGACGGGCGTAGTAATCGTTCAGGAGGCAGGCCTTGGCGTGGCCGACGTGCAGGTAACCCGAGGGCTCCGGTGGGAAGCGCGTGACCACCCGGCCGGGGACGGCTCCCTCCAGCAGGTTCATGCCGGTCACCAGGGGTTCGAGGGCCTCYTCCGTGAAGCGGACCTCGGCGTCCGTGGCACCGCTGGCACCGACCACCAGCTGCGTGGCCTTTTTGAGGGCCGGGTGTGCCGCCATCGTGGCGGTCCAGCGGGTGGCCACGGGAAAGTCCYYGAGGGASGYKGCGACGCGGACCCTGTCCTCCAGTGCGCAGGGAAAGCCGAGGGCCGCAAAGAGGGCGACGTCGGCAAGCGAAACGGAGTGTCCACACAGATAGGTTCTCTTGGACAGGGCGTGCTCGAGGGTCATCGCGATCCCCCTSACGGCCTGCTCGGCGTCCAGCTGGGTGAGAGACTGGGCGTATTCGATCCAGGCGTTTTGCTCCGCCTTTTGCAGGGCCGACGAGGGTTCGAGGASGTTGCCTTGACCGGAAASCTCGTCCAGGATGTACCGAGCCGCCGCCAGRTCGCCGACGATSACCCCGCTCCCGTCCGCCGAGCACATCATGGGGGCCGGAACCCGGTGGTCGGCGGTGACCGAGAGATCCACGTCGACGTCGGTGAGGCAGGCCACGGCCAGGGCCATCACGGGGCGCTCCCGCATGCTTGAAGCGTTGGGGTTCAGCACCACCTGCAGCGGCTTGAGCTTGAACCTGGAAAGGTCCGTGAGGCGGGGTGGTCCCTTGTTGGCGGGCTTGCTTGCAGCGGCAGCAGCAGCAGCAGCAGCAGGAGGAAGGTCCTTTCCGGCAAGGGCACCCCCGGAAGCGGAAGGTCCCTGGGCCCCGCCCTCCTTGATGAGACCGGCCTTGTACGCGGCCTTCTTGGCGGCCTTTTCGGCCTTCTTGGCCGCCTTCTTGGCGGCGCTCTCGGCCGAGGCCACCATGTTGGCCAYKGGATTCCCCTTCTTTTCTTTCTTGGCATWTTGCCCGTGGGGCTTTCCGTCGACMCCGATTCCACCGTTCATGTCCGCGAATTTCCCCTTGAGCTCCAAGAGCTTGGCGACGAGGGGCCCGATGACCTTCTTGACCTCGGCGCTGTCGGAGATCTCTTTCTTCGCCTTGGCAATGCTGCCTCCAACGGTTGCGATTTCGGCCTTGAGTGATTCTAGTGTTTCGGCCATGTTGCTTCTTTCTCTTTCTACCGGAATGGGATGGAGTTGGAACAGATGGGCTTGCTTTTCGTATCGGTGGCTTTCTTTTCCCAAGAGCAGGATAGCCTGCCGTACCGTAGGTCCAACCTGCACAACCTTCCCTGTTTCCCTGCACGCAGGCAGAACAATCAGCTTTGTGTTTCGTGTTTCGTGTGTGGCTCGATCTTGTGGCTCACAATAGTACTTTCGTCGTACTGTAGTACGTGCCATACGAGGAGGCAAAGCACGAACACCGTTTCAAAACGGGGGCGACCAAAAGTAGATCTACGATGGATGCGACCCCCTTGACTCATGTGCGGTTCGTTTACTTCACGTACCGTACATATGAATCATATCTATGATGGTGGTTGCAAAAAAAACTACTGGGACGTTCGGTATCGACGATTTTACCACGTACCTTCACTACTAGACCCGTTACTGGAATGGAATTAGTAGACACCACGTGAGACACTACTTAGACCCATTTGAACAGTCCCACAAACTAAGTATGAAATTCGATACTCAAGGGGGGGGGCTGGGAAAATTGAAAAAAAATTCTGGTAGCGTGGCTTATATTATGGTAGCATTTTTAGTCGCAATCTGGTAGCAATTATAGNACGATACGATCATCGTACTCGTAGCTGCACGTCTGCACGGGTCCGTCGGTCTGTACGTACTCTGTACCTACCGGTATCTGTGTTCAGCACCCCTGGGACGTTCGGTATCGACGATTTTACCACGTACCTTCACTACTATACCCGTTACTGGAATGGAATTAGTAGACACCACGTGAGACACTACTTAGACCCATTTGAACAGTCCCACAAACTAAGTATGAAATTCGATACTCAAGGGGGGGGGCTGGGAAAATTGAAAAAAATTTCTGGTAGCGTGGCTTATATTATGGTAGCATTTTTAGTCGCAATCTGGTAGCAATTATAGCTACCATCTGGTAGCAATTTTAGCTACCATTTGGTAGCGATTCTGGTAGCTGGTAACGGTTACGGTAGTAAAGTATGAAAACATGGTAACGTTTCTGGTAACTGATGTTTTTAGTATAAGTAGTACTCACGTTCTGAGGATGAAATTTTAAGTCCTGTCATGGGACTGTTTAAACTCCTCCTGCTGCTGCTTGTTGCTGGACTGCTTTTTGCCGCTGCTGGGACTGCTCATTACACTAAAGCAGCAGCAACAAGCAAGCAGCAGCAACAAGCAAGCAACAGCAACAGCAATGGCTCAACTAGTAGTACAACGATCAACCTCCAGCAGGGTCAGCAGTGTCCTCATAATAAAACAATGGCAAGAGCTGGAGCGACATCGTCTAAGAAAGGCAGAAGACAGGAAGAGCAAAGCAGAAACCCCGAGCCAGTCTACTTGAAACTAGAGCTATCGAAGAAAATTGCTTGCTTTAACTTCTGGTCCTATCTCAGAAGTGAAGGAAAAGAAGGTTGGAACCCTAAMAACAAGCCATCGTCCGTCTTCAATTACAGAAGCTCTCGATACATTCAAACTCACATCAAGCAATCGAGCTGGCCCAAGATTGGGAAGGTATGTAACAACAAGAAGAAGGTTCTGGTTGGTACTGTTTCTTTGTAATCTTACAGTTGTTCCCCCTCTCGTATCTCCACAGAGCATGGCAACACTTGCTATTGATCTACAGAACCGAGGAATCACACTAGTTAACCCATACGAAGAAATCCAAGCAAAGCTTGCAGAWATTGCAAAGAAGGAGGAGGAAGAACCCACCGAAGAACCCACCGAAGAACAAGAGGAATCGTTTGAGGAAGAGGAAGAACCCACCGAAGAACCCACCGAAGAACAAGAGGAATCGTTTGAGGAAGAGGAAGACCCTATCATGACACGCAACAAGAAAGCCATTGATGATGATGATGATCTTTCGGAACTTGTTGAAAGATCCCTCTACATCGAACCAGCAGTTCAGTGGGTTAGCGGATCCCTATCCTATCCAATCCTTTCCGGTCGATGGGAAACATTTGATCACGATACTGATAATACAACATCCCTCTGCTTGATGAGGATGCTCATCCACACTGGAGCACAGGAGTCTGACTTCAGGCTCTCCTGGGTCAATAGGAGGACCTTTCGAGTGGCATACAAGTGGCCTAGCTTCATGCAGAGATGTATGATGCAGACTGATTTGGACGTGACAACAACAAAGGAYGGAAAGTCTTTCCAAACSTTTMCAGCCGGACATGCGTTGTATACAAGCATGGGCAAGACAGCAAAGAAGCTCAAGGATGATGATGGCTTCATCTGGTCTGAAGGCTTCTTCAAATTTAAGAATGATATGGATACTTCTATCTATGTTGCTGAATTCCTAACTATTAACATCAGTGTAAATGGCATCGTTAACAAYGATGGAAACATCCTCCAAATTCAATTCAAGGAAAGGGATGAGGAYRAATCGAAACCAGCAAGCTTCCAGTCTCCTATCCTATCCAAGAGAGGTGGAAACGTGAACCTGTGTAAGTCGTCTGGTGCTGCTTGTCCTCCGGAMCCTCCCACTTCTGCTGGTGCTGCTGGTGGCTTAGCAGAGGAGAAGAAAGAAGAGCACMAAAAAAAGAAACCCAGAACTAACAAGGATACTTCTTTATCTCCCTCTTTGCCTCTCCTGYCCTTGCCACCACCACTGACACCTTCATYGCCTCCTTCACCAACAAGAAAGAATGATGCGACGAACAAGAGGTTGAGGGAAGAAGAATGACAACTACTGCTCCAGATGGAAGAGAACAACGAAGAGAGCTTTCATTCATTTGATTCATCCATTGCTTCCTCTGGAATAGACCCAATCAGGTCCTTCCATGATGCYAAATCATATCTAGATGAGGTTGAGAAGGTTCTTTTTGAGCACACAACAAGATAAAGCGGAGACGCTTACGATTAGTAATAGAWAGCGTTTATTTCCATGGCGCGGCAGCAAATACTTAAGAACAATCTCTAGCAAGACTGGACGCAGCAGCAGTAGTTGCTGTAATGTACTAGAGGAATCCTTCAAAGACCAGCTTCATAGCTGGCATGCTTGCTCTGKGGACTAGAATTTTYGATCMCATCATGGAGTGYGTTTCAGCAGCAGTAGTAGCTGCTGTGGGATTGAAGTACAGTTTGCTAGAGCCAGTACTGTACGGCAGGAGCCCCACGCAAYGCATGCAGCTGATCCAGCTGCTCAGCGAGGAKCAAAATGGATCTATTTGGAGCTCTGTAGTACAAAAGCTGTGTAGAACCCCTGTAGAAAACAGCAAATCAAGGGGGTACCCTTGCCGTTTTGCTCAAGTTTGCTCTGCAGAGGAGCAAACTGATCAAATTGAACTTTCCTGGTACAAGCTGTACAGCAATTTGCTGTAGAAATTCCTTTTGCAAGGGGGGAGCCTTGCCAGTTTGCTCAATTT
>CAACVS010000602.1:106917-136237 GCA_900660405.1 Pseudo-nitzschia multistriata | reverse complement strand
ACTAGAACAGCTTTCATTACAGAAGGAATAGGCCAGTAGGAATACTACTACTAGCTACTAGTGATAAGATTAGTATCCGCGGAGGGACTGGAATCCAAGCCTCTCCAGTATGATTGAATTTTGATAGGCCCAGAAGGAGTTGACTCGCCAGCAAGCCTTGCTCTAGGTGATTGCTCCAGTCTGTTGCAACTACCCTGTGAATCCAGCTCACTTGCCGGAGACCAACGCTGTGCTGTTGTTGTTTCTTGCCCATCGGTCTGCTGCTAGAAGAATGCTGGTGGTGACTAGAAATAATTTACACTGTAATCTAATCCATCTGCAAAGACACGCCCCCCTGATTTGATTTTGAGCTGTGTAATAACAGCAACAGCGTGGAAACACAGCTTATGCTGTTGCATCATTGTCGCCTTGTTTGGTTTCATGTGTCTAAAATGAGCAGTAAGCACGTTGAATTGTTTCAATCTTCCATTGATGGCTTCCTGCTGGGCCCTGGCATTTGATTTCATCTTCCTTTTTTCACTGGTCAGTCCCATCCCAGGAAGCTTGAGTCTTGCATCTTTTGCATAGCCACTATCAACTTCGACAGCTTCTTCAGCATGTAAGTGTCTTCCTAATCCTTCAACGAATATCGTGGAATCATTAGTACTTCCGACAAAGGGGCCATTGATCCAAACAATCCATCCGGTCTTCAAGCAAACAGCTACTTCATACTTGAGTGCTGGTCCATTGAATTTGTGGGAATACATCTCTTTTGACCAAGGATGAGGCTCAAATACAGGACAGTCTGTTCCATCCACACTTACGAAGCAATCAGTTTGAATTGTCCCTCTATAACCATCAAATCTATTGTCGAGACTAATCAGGTCATTCTTCAGCTCTGCAATCCTCTCGACAAAGTACCAAGACCACTTTCGAAAGGTCTTTGGAGAAGGCCATCCAACAATAGAGCAGTGAATCTCAACAGTAGAATAGACCTTGAGGAAAACAAGTGCCCAAAGCAAATGCTTCGCCTTTCCCCCAGCAGCAACTGGTCCTCGAGCAACAATTTTTTTCCACAAGTCTGCAACTTGTTCAGCTGAAGCTCCAAAGCATGATTTGAATCTCATCTCTTTCTCATTGTTCCATATCCTACGCTCTGGCCAACAAAGAACTTCCTTTGCTAGTAAGTCAAAGTCTTCTTTCGTTAGCACCATGGCCAGTGGGGGTGGTGGCGGCACGGAGTCCAACAACAACAAGGAGCAGTCCAGTACTAATCACAACAAAACTGAGGTTCTGGTACATGGATTTTGACCAGGAAACAACCTATGAGTCGACATATAGTGTAATGAGACTTGTAGTGTTGATTATACTACGTTTCGAGGATTAGAACAACAAGTGCTTAAATGAGGGAAAATACCATGGTCGACAAGCAACAACAAGCAAGCTATTTTATGATTTTGCTTGGGGACCTTGTTCTCTACGTAGTAGTGCTACGTAGTGCGTAGTAGCAGAACTCTCTTCAGTACCGTTTTTTTGGGAGTGGTCCCATGAAAAGAATTTCAATTAAAAATTGTATCGAGGAAAGATATCCTACCAGAAGTGGACAAAAAATGCTACCAGATTGCGACTAAAAATGCTACCATATGGTAACGTTTTTTGCTGCAATCTGGTAGCATTTTTTGTCCACTTCTGGTAGGATATCTTTCCTACCATAAAAAAAATCCTTAATATTCGATTTCCCTCAACCCCGCCCTTCCCCAACTTCCAGTCCGTTGGACACGATATTGCTCATGACTGAATACTCTCTTTAGGGCGCCAGCAAGCTTCCATTCCCACTACCACAGTATTGCCTGGTAGCATGGCTGGCGTGGTAAAATTGTCGATACCGAACGTCCCTGACTCTATTTACGTTACGAACAGAGCAAAGTCTCCCGTAGCGTAAATATTTTACAGTAAATATTTGTTGAGTACCTGTTATCTTATCTTTTGTACATACTATATATATGCATTATATGCTGACTTAAAACTGAAAATTCGATTATCTCTGCTCTCCGTGATTTAGGCTCACACACGTACTCCACCCTACGAAGTTCTAAGGTGCGATACGTAAAGTACCTCGTACCTTGTTGGTAAAAGAATTTGTGACCACGGTATGACTGAAAAACTGTCGCTTCGGAACGGTGATCATAGCATAGTACTGACTGTACGAGCTGGCAGTCATGCGAGCTGAGAACCGTACGGTACGAGTAAAACGAGTAAGATGTWACGAGTACTCGTACTCGTACTCGATCTCTAACGAGATAGATCGAGCAAAAGCAGTTCTCCAGAKATCCGAAACGCAAGGACGCAGCAATGCAAAAACTTGTCACGATTCCTGCTGTCTTCTCCAACAACTCCCACCCCAGGCAAACAAGTTTTCTGGAATCCGTYTATGGCCAACACCGCGTACCATAGATCAACCGGGACAATGAATGCTCTTTCTTCCGTACCATGCCGCCGTAGCTGCGTTCTTTTCCTGTGCCTCTTGCTTGGATTGATTGCTACGTCCGAGGGATCGACGGATCCGATCGACGGAGCTAGGTTCCATGCCAAGAGAATGAGCCGCAAAGAGAGAATGGCTCTGAGGCAGAAGGAAGCGGAACGTTACGCAGAACTCCGTGCGTCGGGCCAGGACGAAGTCGGACACACACCGGAGGCAGCCGCAATGAGACAGTACCAGCTGCGAAAGAAGATGAGGAGGGGGGTCTTTGGAAAGCGCAAGACGGACCTGGCGTCCATCCTCTTTCCGGGAGCGACCCCGGAACCATACATTGCTGGTGAAGAAGTCCTGATGTACACGGACAACGTAAACAGCAGGAAGACCCAGGTTCCCTACGATTTTTACAAGCTGCCCGGCTGTGCCATGCCCAAAATGACCGTCTCTCGCAGGAGAAGAGAGCGCAAGAACCTCGGCGCCCGTTTGCAGGGCTTGGAGCTCAAGCCCGCTCCATACACCATGAAGGTAAAGGAGGACTATGGCTGCACTCCCTTGTGCCAGAAGATGATCACCCCCAGGAGGGTCGGATTTTTGAGACAGTTGATCGAACGCCAGTACAGAGTTCACATGACCTTTGATGGTCTTCCGGTCCTCATGAGAAGCGAAAATCACAACTATGCGATTCGAGGCTTTCCCGTTGGTTTCAAGGCTCCTCCAAGCTACACAGGATTGAAGGTGGAACAGTTTTATCTCTAC
This sequence comes from Pseudo-nitzschia multistriata, assembly GCA_900660405.1. Lineage (NCBI taxonomy): Eukaryota > Bacillariophyta > Bacillariophyceae > Bacillariales > Bacillariaceae > Pseudo-nitzschia > Pseudo-nitzschia multistriata. The sequence goes on along the minus strand of CAACVS010000602.1, from coordinate 133,026 downwards.
AATCACTTGAAATTTACCATCACCTACCAGCAGATGGACACCGGCGAATTGCACATTACAGGATTCGATGTGGACCCTGTCAGTATCCGGCACGAAATTCAGCAGGAGGACTCCTTCGTTGCCATGTCCCAGGAAGTTTCTACTTGCAATACCGACGATGCACCTCCCGTCAAGAACGATCTGGAAACGTACCTGGCTCTTGACAAGAAGGCCGGTGCCGAAGGTTTTCTCCCCGTCATTTATTCTTACGAAGTAGAATGGAAAGAATCGACTCTTCCCTGGACCGACAGGTGGGATATTTACCTCATCGGAAGCCCGGACGACGATATTCACTCGTTTGCCATTATCAACTCCCTTATGATCGTCCTTTTCTTGACGGGAGCAATCGCCGCCATTATGATCCGAACTCTGCGACGAGATATCGCTGGATACAACCAAATGCAACAATTCGAAGAATCTGGGGAAGAAACCGGATGGAAATTGGTCCATGGCGACGTCTTCCGGCCCCCGGCTTCCTGCCCTATGCTTTTCAGCATTCTGGTGGGCACCGGTGCACAAATCGGATTCGCTTGCTTCCTCACCATGATGTTCTCCATCGTTGGATTGATCAGCCCAATGAAGAAGGGCCAGATGCTGACCGCCATCGTTTTGCTGTATGTGTCCTCTGGAGCCGTGGCCGGCTATATTTCGGCTCGTGTGTTCAAGTATTGCGACGCCAAGGCCTGGAAGCAGAACACCTTTCTCACGGCCGCTGGATTGCCCGGAGTTCTCATTGGCATTTTCACCGTCCTCAACGTCTTCCTTCACGTTGCCGGCGCGGCTACGGCCATCCATTTCTTTACGCTTTTGGCTATTTTGGGACTTTGGATTGCAATCGCGACGCCGATGGTCTTCGTGGGCAGCTACTTTGGTTTCAGAGCCGAAAAGATGCCCGTTCCCGTAAAGGTCAACTCCATCGCACGGTACATCCCCCAGCCTCCCTGGTACGCAAATCCCCCTATGAGCTATATGCTAGGAGGGGTCCTGCCCTTTGGTTCCGTCTGCATCGAACTCTTTTTCATCATGAGTGCTCTCTGGCTCCACCAAGTGTACTACATGATGGGCTTTTTGCTTGCGGTGCTTCTGATTCTCGGAGCCACCTGCGCACAGGTCTCCGTCGTGATGACCTATCTGCAGCTCTGTGCCGAAGACTACCACTGGTGGTGGAAGTCGTTCTTCAACTGTGCCAGTGCTGGTTGCTATCTGTTTTTGTACAGTTTGTGGTTCTTGGTGAGCCGGCTGGATTTTGTCGGAATCCTTCCGGTTGTGGTCTACGTCACGTACATGGGGATGATCTCTCTCTGCTTCGGTCTGTTCTGCGGTTCCGTCGGTGTCCTCTGCAGCTTTTTGTTCATCAGGAGCATCTACGGAGCCCTCAAGGTCGACTAGTCCGGTTGCTGTGTTTTCGATAGGAAGTATAGCACTGTACTACAAGTTTGTACTGTACAGATGAGGTCTACATAAAATTCAATGGTATTACGGGAATGAAAGACCCGGCATTGCGTACTGTATTCTCCAGTGCATTTCTAGTGGTGTATGTAATATTGTAGTAAACACCACAACAATTAAACGAATGCGGACCAATCACTTAGCAATACATTCCCCAGTGCACGGCATGCCATTGGAGAGTATCGTCGGATCCTGGTACCTGGTACAGGGACTGCTCAGCACGCATTTGACCACCCAAGGAACGGTGTTCGAAGGGAAACTGTCCGACTGGTTTTGTGGTGCAAAAGGATTGCTACGATGACAGAGGGTTGCCGGCGCTAGAAATTCGCCTAGAATTCGACGCGTTGTTGTAGTTTCGATTGAATCCTTGCGCAAGCGCCCGGTCTCGCGCAATTTTATGAACTGTGTGTGTGCGTGTGTATGGTTTGGATATAGTAGTGTGTATGCGTTTGTATCGTTTTGGCTCTATGGTGGTGTTCTAGTAGTGATCCGGCCGGTCTCCCCTTTCCCGCGGCACCGGCCGCAAGCGGATGCGGGCAGGCGGGTGCCCGGCACGGAATCCAGCCCGCACTGACGGGTGTTTCTCCGGTGGAAACTCGCCGTTCCCCTACTCGTCCTCGCCGGGCGCGGTGGACTCCACCCCGAAGGAGAAGACCGGTGCGCTCTGCAGGGGCTGTACCTCGACGTGGTCGAGCTGGTCGACGGCCTCCGCGTTGGCGTCGGTCCACAGGAGCAGCTTGGACTGCTGGTTCTTGTGGAGGATCGAGGTAAACTGGTCCGTGATCTTCTGGACCCCCTCGTTCAGCAGCCAGTCGTTCTTCTGGATCACCCGCAGGGAGGCGGCGACCGTCTCGAGGGCCTCGGCCTCCTTGTCCAGGCCCTTGGTCGATTCCTCCAGGCGTTTCTCCTGGTCGTCCGAGAGCTGCAGGATCTCCCGGAGCTCCCGGACCATCTCGTCTTCCTCGGTCCCGTCCCCCCCTTTCCCAACCGCCAGCAGCGCCAGGATTTCCTGTTCCCGCTGCGCCTCTCGCAGGAGGGCGACCTGCTGCATCTGCTGCTCGAGAATGTCCCTTATGATCTCGGTGCGTTCCTCCGGGCTGATGGGCTGCTGGCCGCGTTCCATCCCGAGGGCGTCCAGCAGGGGCTTGTGGTCGTCCGTGTCCCTCCCCCACTCGTGGGCCTGGAGCTCCCCCAGCGTTTTCTCGAGGATGCCCACCTCGGTTTCGTAGGCGTCCACCTAAAAGAAGGTTCGAATCGAATCGAATCGAATCGAATCGAATCGAGTTGAATCGAATCGGGCGGAGGAAGGGTTCGAAAGGGTTTCCCGAAACAGCCAAACCAAACCAAACCAAAACAAACAACGAAACAAAACCGTGAGACGCCTCCGTCGCAAAAAAGTGAACCCGTTCGCGTTTGGAGTTCGAGGGACGGATGTGATGGCCTCTCCCGACTGTTTGTGGAAAAACTCACCAGGTTCTTTTTCCGGAGGCGGCGGAGGCGCGCCGACGCCCGGTTGCGTGCGAGGCGCTTCAGCCGCTTTTCCTCTTCCGCCTCGGCGGCGTAGGTCGACATGTCCGGCATGCTCATGGAACGGCCGGGTTGCTGTTGCTGCTGCTGCTGTTGTGGCTGTTGCTGCGGGCGGGCCTCCGGTGCCTTGGGCTTGGCCGGCGGCGGATAGCAGACGCCGGAAGACGTCGCCGGCAGCGGGTGGGGGGGAACCCCCTGGTTTGGATGGGCATGCGGATGGGCACGCGTGTGCGCATGCGCAAGGGCGTGCTGTGGCTGGCCTCCGACGGCGTACGGGTCCTGCGGGCCGCCCTGGTGGGGCTGCAGGTAGGCCTGGTGCTGCTGTGGCTGTGGCTGGAGCGGTTGCTGCGGCTCCCCCCCGGGCGCCATTGGCGCGTACGACGCCGTTGCCTGCGGAGGGGGGGGCGGGGGCATCGAGGAGCTGAGGGGGTCCGGGATGCTTCCGGACGGGTTCCTCGGGAGCTGGGCGGGGGGATGGATCTGGTGGTCCATCCGAAAGGCCGGGACCGGCGGCGCGGTGGCCCGCTCGGAAACGGAACCGCTCCCCGCTGCCGGGTGCTGTTGCTGCTGCTTCGAGCCCGTCGACGAAAAATCGGGGCACGAGGCGGCGGTGGGCATGTGTTGTTGCTGCTGCTGCTGCTGCTGCTGGTGTTGCTGTTGCTGCTTCTGGGCCATCCGGGCGCCCGCCTCGTAGGCTTCCTGCAGGGCCTGCGCGTACTCCTCCGGGGTGGACACCGGCAGGGGGCCGTCGTGGCTGGGGCTCCTCGCGATCTGCGCCGCCTGTTGCGGTTGCGGTGGCTGCTGCGGTGGCTGCTGTTGCGGCGGCCCGGTGGCATAGGCGGGGGTGGGCGGGGTTTGCCACTGCCCGGCGAGGGCCCTGTGCTTTCTCTCGTCCGCGCTGTATCCCACGGATGCCACCCGCTTGTTGTCGTCTCCCGCGCCGTGGCGGTTGGGGTCGGCCATTCTCTTTGTCGCGTGTTTCTTAGCTCGCTGCCCTGGCGCACCGGGTGTGATGTTGTGTTCTCTCCTCGGCCACTGCACTACGGTACTAGACCAACAACTACAACGCAGTGTGCGATGTGATTCGATGCACCGTGCGGTTCCCTTCGGTGTCCGTCCAATGCGCTGCACCTCCTCGTGGTGGAATGGAATGTGCTCTGTTCTGCTCGTTCGATGGCAATGGCTTTGGAAACTTACAAGACTAACGGGGCCTGCGATCCGATTGCGATGTCCGTAACGGTACGTTCCGTGCGGCAGAAAAGCAATAACACGCAACTGCGATGGAGACTTCTCGATGGTACAGTAAAGTACTACTACCGTGCTGTATTTATTCTTCGTTCCCGGAAAAGGAACTCCGTTTTGTCGGGGTCTTCCTACCGGTAGGTACAATCCACTCAACGAAAGGACAGCAAAGACAGAAGAAAAGAAGAAAGGCAGGAAAGGAATCTGGTTTTGAAGTGTGACGGATGTTCATCCACACATCAGTGTGCTCGAGAGTCTGCGGTAAACCTAGTTCTTCGCACACCGGCTTGGATTTGTTCCACGCTACGAAGATATCTTAGATATCTTACGTGTGGACGCTGTCGTTTTGCGCTGTTTCGCCCAAACCGTTTCAGAAGACATTTCTCGCAGCATCCCAAGAAATAAAAAAGTCGACATCAGAACAGTGTCTGACTTGATTTCGGGTGCCGTAGCTGGATGCGCATCGATATCGATAGGAACCTTAACTCTAATTACAGTATTGAATCCACGGATACACTCCGCTTGGGTCCTTCTCCTCGTTTCGGCTTTGACAAACAGCAAAGATGTTACCGGTACAATACATACGTGCCGTATCGTAGCGTGCAGCGTACGCACCGTACCGTGGGAGAAACCCTCCTAATACTACTGTATGCCGAAGCCGTTCCAACAAACCATACGTTCATACCTAAAGCGTCATAATGGCGCGGGCGCTTTAGCGAGGCTCGGATACTCGGGTGAGCATTGGAAGTATTCGGGTATATAAATTAATATATGAATCGGATGAGCATGCCAATACTGAATCGTAGTAAAATTTTAGCAATGTGACGACTGACTTTGCACGGGTAGAGCCTCGCTTTTAACGACTCTATTTGGAACAGAACCTCTTTGCGCACCGTTCTGCTACTGTATTGTACTGTACTATTTTTTCTCCGACCGTCGAAACAAGTCTTTTACAAAAGTTTTCTGCGAAGCCTTCATTCGAGCAAGTTAGTTATATTTGTTTCATCCAACAACCACCCAAAAAAACAAACTCAACTACCAAAATGTAAGACTAAATATACCGCGGTGTTTCCTGTCGTAGACGATGCCGGAAAGGAAGGATCCAGCGAAACCAGAAGCAAAAGGGTGTTCGCACGGCGTGTCGTGTCCTGTCTTCAAAAGGGTGCGGATCTTTTGCGTCACGCTCCCGGGCGGTCTCGCCGGGGGCCGCAACGCAAGACACATGGTTGCGGGGCGTTGCTCCAGTCGAACTCAACTCGACGCGATCTAATCTCTTGTTTGTGTTTCGTTGCCATTGGAATTGTTTTGTTGATGCCGTTGCGATTGTTCTCGGTGTATTGATATTGATATTTGTAATGTTTTCTGATTTGTTCGCTCGCTGTGCATGTGTGTCACACGGCACTGGCTCGCCTCTGTATGAATTTACGTCACGTGTACGATGCATAATCTAGGGTTTCATTCCGCCGCAAAAAGAACAAGGAAGAGGGGAAGGAAAAGTCTGGCAAGGCCCCCACCCCCAAGGAAGAAAAGCCTTCCAAGAATGCTCCCGCCAAGCCACCCACCCTCGATGACATTCCCGACCTCATCGACACCATGCTCAACGCCAAGGGCGAGAAGAGCGCCGCCGCTACGAAGCGCGTCTACGAGTTGTGCGACGTCGGCCACAAGCAAAACCGTGTCCCTATGGTCTGCAGCGGAAAGTACGACGTCCTTACTCCCCTGGCACAGTGCCTGACCCAAGAGAGCGGAGACGGACGCCACCTTGCCTGCCTCGCCCTCAACAACCTCTCCATCCCAACGGAGAACAAGCGCGTCATGGCACTCGGACCCGCTTCCAAGGACGTCATTGGGGGATTGTGCAAGGTCATTGCCGAAGACAAGCAAGAATCCTACCTCTGCTGCATCTGCTTGATGAACCTTTCGTTCCTTGAGGCCAGCATCACAACCATCCTCCAACACTCTCCCAGTGCCGATGGCAAGGAAATTCCACCCCTCGAAAACCCAAACTCCCTTCTCCGTGTCTTGGAAAAGCTCCTCACCAACTCCCCTGCCGCCCCCAAGGCCAGCAGCGGCAAGTCCGAGGGAGTTCGATGGGCCTGCGGTCTCATCAAGAATCTCGCAAAGAGCGAAGAAAACGCTGCTCTGATCGGACWGACCGAGATTCCCAAGTGCGTCGTGGAGAACATCCGCGCCGCCACCGCCCCTCCATCCCGCTGGACGTCCAACTCCCTCGAGGATTTCTCTCTCTTTGTCATTCTCAACCTCGCACAGTGGCCTCAATCGCGCGAGTCTCTCATCAGTGCCGGTGCCGTTGATGTCATCAAGTCCATCATGGCCGAGGGAGATCTTCAGGGACTCAAGGCCACCATGGCCTGTGCCTTCCTCGATGCCGCCTGGACCGACTTCCCAGAGAGCGGAAACCCTGCCGCCAAGGCCGTTTCCGAGCTCATGACCAACATTGTCGAAAAGAAGGGCAAGGACGGACAATACGCCTACGGTGTCTTCAAGCTCTACACGGCCACCAAGGCCTACGCCGATCTCTCGAAGGCCGCCGGAAAGGCCGACTCGGAAGCCGGAGGCGAAGCCAACACCAAGGTTCTCGCCGTTCCTTCGGCCGTTGCACTCAACTTCCAGATCGTCTCCGACCTCGTTCTCTCGGCGATGGACGATACCGAAGGTGGCTCGAAATACGTTCCCGATGCCATGTCTGCCGAACACGCCGTTACTGCCATCGAAGCCATGCTTCCCGCTATTCTTCAAGCCGGAGATCCTCCGCGCAAGTCTGTCCAAAGCGACAAGGCATGCGGCGAAGTCAGCCAGATGCTTTTGACGTACGCTGATATCTCCGGAACTTCTCCCGAAGCAAAGGCAAGTGCACGGGCTGCCGCCGACCAAATCAGCAAGGCTTCTGGCTCGGCTCGACCGATCCTGGAAATTTCGCACGATTTGTGGGTTCAATATCGCAAGAGAGAAGGCCAACCACTCGACCAATTCATGTCCGAGAAGGGCGTCGAAGTCGACGAATCCGGCCCACTCGACTTCTTGCCTTGCGCAAGTGGGGACTCGGGCTGCGTAATTGCTTAGAAAGGGAGCACAAAGATGTACTATTTGGTTCGTTTATCGACGCTCTCCGGCAAACCGAATTTCGCACGCAACACAAAGCCAGCCAATGACTTGCATATTATATTAATCTTGAAAAGTAAAATTTGTATTCTGAAATTATTTAGCAAACCTTTTTTGAAACAAACTACGGTACTTTCCGAGTTTTATTATTTCATATTTATTTATTATTTTTTGCAACCCCTACTGCAGTCGAGAGTSCCTTTTAGGCGGCGGAACAACGGCATTACCAGAGTCTCGACCAAACGAAAGGGATTGGAGTGTGCCACCCTAGGGGGTCTTTGTTCCTTTAACGAAGAGGTTCTACGCAGTATGTTTCAGGCAACAATCCGACCTAGCAAACCACAGATTTTTCCCGCAGTTTGTATCTACAATTTTGACATTATGTTTGGGCGATGTATCCTTTTGGGACGTTGGGGAGGAGAAACTTTACCCGTTGCATGGTGTTTCATTATTCCCATGTCGCAAAGCGTTGATTTGATAAGATCAATCAGGTAAACGATTTCTTCCTCCGTGTTGTGCGCATGCAATATGATTCGGACTCGTTCTTGTCCTTTGGGAACCGTCGGGGAACGGATTGGATACAGCCGAATGGATCTGTTTGACTTGATCCACAAGTTGTCACAGAATTCTAAACAACGGCTGTTGCCGGGAATGATCAGGGCATTGATGGGTGACGCCGAGGGAACGAGTCCGATCGGTACCAAATCTCCGGGTGTGTGGCGAATTCCCTGCTTCAAAATTTTTTCGGCAAATAGGTCGCGAAAGAGACGAGCCCGGTCTCGCATGTCCCGACGCAAGCGCCTCCCCGCCGGTCCTGTCATGCTTTCGTACGAACAGGCGATCGACGCGAGGGAATGCAGTGGGAGGGAGGTCGAATACACTATCGGGCGACCATAGTTCAACAAAAACGTCTTGAGGTTCAATGAGCCGCAAACGACAGCACCATGRCAGCCAGCTGCCTTTCCAAAGGTGTGTACAGAGCACAGCAGGGATGGATGGTTTTCTAATCCGTGTTCTTCAAGCAATCCAAGCCCATTCTCTCCCAGAACACCTAGTCCATGCGCCTCGTCCACAATGACGCATGCATTGTACGACAATGCCATGTCAAGAATGTCTTTCAGTGGTGCCGCATCGCCGTCCATGCTGTACACGCTCTCGACGACAATGATGGCAGGTTTTCCCGGTTGATCGACGTTCTTGTGTTCTTCGTTCAGTATTCTTTTCAAGTCTCGTAGACTACTGTGCTCGAATTTTCGAAGGCTGTAGCCCTTGCTTAGCCGCAGTCCCATTTGAATGCTATTGTGACAGAGTTCGTCCATGATTACAGTCGAATTCAACGAAAGACAAGACATCACAGACAAGTTTGCGTCGTATCCACTGTTGCAAAGCATTGCCGATGGTCGTTTGTGCCACTTTGCCAGTCGTTTCTCTAAATTTTGAGCAAATTCACTGTCTCCCGTTAAAAGACGACTTCCTGTCGATCCCAGGTAGCGAGAAGGAAGGGTTGTATAGAGTTCCTCCACTTTATGTTGCTGTTGCGTGCTTTGTGCCAAGCCGAGATAGTCGTTAGACGAAAAGTCAATGGCATCACACTCACTTGGCCTTTCATCTTTTTCAGAGTCAAACGGTTTCAGTCGACGCAAAGATCCTTTTTTCCGACGCTGCTCCAATTTTGGAATGATGTGTTGGTCTTCAAACATTCGGACCGGAACTGTTTCTTTGTCTCTGTCTTTTCCACTCAAGTCCATCGACAAGACTTTGACACTGTGTGAACCGAATGATTCACGAGTAAAAGATGCATTCCGGTTTAGGTTTTCCATCGTTGTTTAGTGCATCGTGGTAAATTTATCAGTATTAAAATTAGCCTTCAGAGTATCGTTTGATCAAGGTTTGTAGTCGAATACCGATTGTATCATTAAAGTTTTTTGGTCTCTTGGACTGAAGTGAACAGATAGTGCTCTACCTACCATACGGCTCTTCGATGCTGACGGTGCCGAAAGTGATTTTGATGGGCACGAGTACGTAAAATTATTAACGTACGTATCGTACCGTGTGATTTTTTTTTCGGAAGCGTTGGTTTGGATTGGTTTGGATTCAGGTGGTTCAGGGTTCAAAGATCTTTTTTGATGCATTTTGTTGATTTGTTCATTGGGTTCGTTGCTTTCATCAGTTAAGGTAATAAGGTAGCGCGCCATGCATATCCGTTAGGGGCGTTAGATGGAGTAACTGTTTAAAATCTTCTTTTATCAAGTTTCAACAATTCAACAACAGTCCGTGCATAAGTTGTGTTTCGAATACAAACAACTCGTGCTCGTTTGATGGATGATTGGAGTGACTGACCTTAAGAAACAGGAGTCATCCATGGTTAGAACTATGTATTAGGTACTAGGACACAAAACTAACTCAAGAACTATCGGTGCCCTGAACAAGGGGGAAAGCGTGATGGAGAACTAGGAGTGTATCATCGTGCGAAGCAAAAGACGACAGTTGCATACTCTTTCGTTGGGTTATTCAAGATGGCTGAGGAAGCCTTGATTCATGGTGACTTCAATGGATTGGTGGAGGATACAGTAATAGAGAACCGGCGGTCCATCCATCTGGTCAGCGATGAAATAGATCATGTCGAACGACGTTGGAACTCAAGGAATAATATCCATTACATTGTGGTACGCGAGAATTTTGATGTCTTCAAAGAGAGTTGGTTAGGCGATTCCCTGTATCCAACAACAATTTGATTGCGTTATGAACGTAGTCTAGACAAGCCTATTCTGGTATGCTGCGGAATATAGTAGCCTCAGTGGAGAAAACCTGCTTCCTAGTTCAAAAAACTACGAGAAGTATGGATCTGCTTATCCCGGATACGTTGTCTCTCAGAAACGATTGTAAAATATTGATTATCCCATTGAAAAGATCGAGTGCACAATTAAAAAAATTGTTCGCAACATTATGATGAATAAGGCTGCCGGTGCAAAATTTGTTGCTGCAAGTTTGGGTCGAGACGGTTTTGGCATCAATTCAAACATGTTCATTGCTTTTCGAGCTCAAAATAATCTTTCTTCCTACGGTAAGTGCCAGTACCATGTTCGAACGATAGCAACTATGATACTAGAACGGCATGGCGAGGTCCGATGTAGTCTGATAGCAAGGTTCAGGACATTTGTACTATAGAAATGCTTCTCGACTTGTGRGGAGCCTAAGGGTTAGTCATCTCCAAACTCCTCTAGGCGTAAAATTAGAATGAATTATAGACTATATCTCTATTGAATGTTATGCATTGAGAAAAAAAGTAAGACTTGTAGAAACAAATCTAGGCATACATTAGCTATTTCATCACGATACTTCTTCTACCACGCCCCGAGGAAACAACATCGGAGTTAAACTTGGGTCCTGGCATTTCTTGTAATAATAGCGTGCAAAATAGGCAACAGGCCAGGAATGCATCGAGTCTCCCGGAAGCACTACAAAATCTTGTTTCTCAGGAGCCTCCGTCACATCGAGGCAGTAGCAATTGGATAAGGGGTCGTTTGTCGTTGGGACCGGATCGTCTGTGTTAAGGATTTGAATAGCCGATGTGGCGTACTTTCCAAAATTGTTTCTCCCGTAGTTCTGTCCGAAGACGCCACGGCCACAGAATGGGTCAAGCAAAACCAAATGGACGTTCAAAATGTCGTTTTCTTTATTTTTCTCCACATTCTTTGGCTGGGATCTTTCAGTTATTTGTCGATGAACAATAGTTGCAGCTGCATTCGCAGCAAAACCACCAACTGATATTCCAACGAATCGAACGCCAGAACATGAATCCGAGGAAATCGATGGAGATTCCAGTTCCTCGTTCTCGTAGCCACCGTTATTGATTTCTTCGCCATCGCCACCAATTTGTTCTAGAACTAGTTCGGCGATAGCCTCGCCCACCGCCTCGCTATCGTAACCTGCGGTTAGGAGCGTCCCTCGGTATTCCTTCCAGTCGATTACTTCCGAGTTTGGAATGGTTGCTTGGAGTTCCAAAACCAATTCATCTAGCCCACCAGCACCTGGAAAAATAAATGTCGGCATTGTTGACTTCTCATCGACCTCCCCCGAGAGAAGTTTTACTCCCGGGGAGTTTGCGTAGTCCTTCTTGATACCTTTCTTTATCCCTTCAAGTCGAGAACGAAGAAGGAAGTCCTCAACGGAAGAAAGATTATTCATTCCTTTCGTCGTCATTGTCATCGTTGTCAGTGCAAACCCGCATACCAACGGTAATGAGAAGGATAAGAGCGATAGCAATGCTGGAACATGAATGAAAACTCTTTCTAGTCGCCGTCGCGGTTTCACCATGATCATGTTTGTTCCAATTTCTCTCTCTCTCTTATTCTATCCGAGACTGACACTGGTGTTGGCGGGAAGACTCGGCGCTCTTTTGTCTTTCTGATGAAAGTTCTGATGCTGCAGTCACCTCAATAGCATGAAGTTATTGTACAGAGGTATCTTGACTGAAATCGTATCAAATTGTCCGTACCGCTAAAGTATGGACAGTCGTTCTCTTCTGACATTTCTATTTTAGCGGAACATGCACGATTTCTGGTGAAATGCTTCAACATCCTGAATTTCGAAATTTCACAAATTATACTCGTTTCCTTGCATGGTTTCGTTTTTAGTTAATTTTAAACTCATTTCCTTGCATTTTGCAATTTTGTAATTTGTAAACTCCTCATTTCCTTGCATTCCCTAAGTAATCAAAATTCTGCCCTTAAACAACGGAAAAACCAAGGCATCAATTAGGAGTTTGACGTTAAACAACAGGAAACTACCATACTAATGCGCAATAATACAGTGTTGAAACACAAGACAAGCGCTGACCATGGCGCTCCTTACAATAGTAGAAATAATAATAAAAGCATTAACAAAATACTAGGAGAGAAGATATTGGTACTAGTGTTTTATATCCCCTCTGTATTCTTGTAGTATCAGCAAGTCATATCAGTGTCCTCCATATAAGTAGCATCCTCACTCTGGTGTAGTAACAGCGTCCTCTGTATCATATCAGCACCAAATTGTATCAGCAACCTGGCTCCATATAAAGCGTCCTCTGTATACTAGTAAAGCGTCATYTGTATCAGCAGTTGCTCCAATGAATCAGTGTCCTCCACACCAGTGTCCTCCACATCAGTGTCCTCCACATCAGTGTTCTGCATCAGCTTTGTGCATCAGTGTTCTTCCACATCAGGGTTGCGCATCAGGGTTGCGCATCAGTTTTGCAGTATCATGGAGCAACTCGTCTTGTATCAGCGTTCTTCCATATCAGTGTTCCATATCAGAGTTCTGTATCAACGTTCCATATTGTATCAGCATTTGGCATCATACCAGTAGAAGGGTTCCATAGCAGCATCCATAGCAGCATCTCTACTATCAATATTCAATGTCTTTGTCCTCCTCAGTGTCCACCTCCTACCATGGCAGTCTTTTTTGTTGTTCCTTTGTTGAATTTAGTATGACTGTTTGGTGGTGTTAGCATTGGTTTTTCCCTTTTTTTATGGCAGAATTTTGATTACTACTTAGGGAATGTTGCAAAATGCAAGGAAATGAGTTTACAATTGACTAAAAACAAAACCATGCAAGGAAATGAGTTTTTGTAATTTGTAAAACAAGGAAATCAGTTAATTCTCCCAAACCAAACCAAACCAAGCTGTTCAATAGTTGAACATGATGTGTTAGTAATAGTATAAACTTGAGATGGTGGTAGTAGTCAAGGGACCAGCAAACACTTATTTGACAACTGCAGGTTTCATGTGTACTATTGTACTACTAGTAGTAACAGTGTCTTGCTGCACTCCTACTACTATTCAGCATTGGTTCAATGCACTAATCAAACAACATCCAATATACTATTGCTTTGACAATAACTGTCATGSTCAAGACAGTTGAGTCCTTGAGGTGCTGGAGGGCAAAAGATTGCCAGCAGGTGTTTTGTTCACACCACCAGATTGTTGATCATGCATTCTTGTTGCTGATGCATCCTTGCTCCAGATAATTCTAGTTATAATCTGCTGTACTACTACTACTATTGGTTCTTATAAGATTTTGTGTCCAGAGAATTTCAATTCGTGAACCTTATGAGAGAAGGAATATATCCAAAAGAACGGATACAATACAAAGTCTAAGAGGATCCCTTCTATAATAATCCTGTACACAATGAGGACAAGAACAATCTATCAGAAGCTCCTTAAAGGGGCTGAGAAGAAGCAGTACTAGATCAGGAGGAACACCAGGTCTTTCATTTGCTGATCTTCCAATGCTAATATTGAATCAACAGAAACAGATAGGATTCATATTCTTTCGATCATCTAGGGATCCGTCTGAATCCTGCATGCAGAGTACCTTGTGCGAGCAGTTGTGCTGTTACTAAGACCACCCGCAATACAATGTTCTGGTGTAGAGCTTCCAGGATGAAAATTATCGGTTACTATCGCTCATCTAGCAAACGCCAAAGCCATCATGCATATCTACTGCTACTACAACAAGGACTCTTTACTACTTTTTGAGTAAGTTTCGATTTGATTGTGATTGTGTAGTGATTCGAGTTTCTATTCTTGCACCTCATTGGAATTTCCAACCAACTCAGATTTTTTCTCWTGACGTCGATAAGTCAGAGCAACAGAAATAGCACGTAATGAAATACTAGTGCTAGTCTACCAGAAATGATTGCCCCAACTCTTTTATATGTTGCCACACTAGCTTTTCAGCAACGTTGTGCCAGTGGAATAATCCGATTCACTCTTTGATCCCTTCGACTATATTCCAACTCGTGGCATTTTTGATGTTTACAATAATTACTTGTTGGCCATTAATTCATTCCGTAGATTCTTCGTAAAATCGTCATCCATGTCATCAACGTCCCAATTGTCTTGCCACTGCTGCGTGTCCTCCGCATCTTCTTCGCCAGTGCCCCAGTTGGCGCCCTGGAATTCTTCGAACTCGTCGTCTTCTTCGATAGCTTCTTGGGCTTCTTGCTGCTTGGTCGCTCCAGCTGATGGAGCTGAAGATTCGTTTGCATTTGCGTTCTTCGCGTCGGTCGGTGTTTTGTTTTCAGAGCTGGTCATCGTGAACTATAATATAAATGGTATTATCAATCTCTAGTGACGGTATTCTTGAGCTAGCAGCAATTGGTGAATGGCGTCTTGATGGAAGATCGTGGTGGCAACTCAAAAAATTAGAAAACAAGTTGAGACCATTTTTTATTTTCTGTCGCATTCACCGCTGATCTCTTTCTGTTAAACCCTTCCTTCCTCCTCCATCACATCGTCGGAAGGCGATCGAAATGATTAGAAACTGTGAGACAGTACAATCACGAGTAGCTAGTGAATAACCTCACTCTTTATTGTACTAGAGAGCATTCCACTATTTTACAGGTTATGAGCTCAATCCCACTATTTCAAAGAAACGACTTGCTTTTCTAACCAAGGTGATTGACTCGATCGAGTCGAATCAATTCCTAGCGACCGTGCCTTCTTCGAGGGGTGCATTCTTCACGGGGAGATAAGCCTTGCGCGAGCTGGCATGAGGTTTTGGGGAAACTATTCAAATTAAAATTTGTCATTTTTTTCAAACAGGGCAAACAGCAAACACAAACTACCCTACAAACAACAGTCTCCGTTACGGTACCGTACGTACCGTACAGTAGCAGTAACACCATCCCCTACGTTTCGTATCAGTATGTACGTACGTACCCTTACTCTCATTCTTTCTATCAAACTCAGAACAAACGGGTGATCATTATTGTAATAGCGTCTCCTATCTACCTCATCATCGAAACTATCATTTCACGAATCATGCCGGCACCGACAGCCCACCGCCACATGTCTGCAGCGCATGCATCGACAGAGGGAAACAGCAACAGCGGCAACCACAGGCAAAATCACCATCATCGCCGCCACTTGCAATCGCATCAGTCCGCGGCAAATTCGCAAGCGCGACTCGAACAGCTCTTCGATGAACAAGACCACAAGCGATGTTCCGAGGGTAATCGCAAGGCGTTGTTAGCAGAAAATTTGGATCAGCTGAGGGGACTAGCCAAAGTACTAGAGGCGGATGATTGGAAATATCACTCGAACAACACCAACAGCAACAACACACCTTTTCCTTG
Organism: Pseudo-nitzschia multistriata; assembly: GCA_900660405.1. Classification (NCBI taxonomy): domain Eukaryota; phylum Bacillariophyta; class Bacillariophyceae; order Bacillariales; family Bacillariaceae; genus Pseudo-nitzschia; species Pseudo-nitzschia multistriata. The sequence goes on along the minus strand of CAACVS010000602.1, from coordinate 117,524 downwards.
GTCAACAATGCTATCTTCCGCAGGGGGTGGTTCGAATCATGCATAGTAGAGAATGCAGCTCGTTTCGTGGGGATGGTATCAGTGACAATCACTTTTGATGAGAGTGTGCTAGCTGTACGGTAGATTCAATTTAGGGGACTGCAAAATCTGTCGTGCAGTACTACCTAATATGCCATGTACAGTATCGTAGGCATGTGGGAGGGAGACATGACTTGCAATTTTTTTCATGGTAAAAACGAGGACAGGAAAAACTACTTTTTGGGTCATGGAAACATCGAAGGGCCACTTCTAAAGCAATCGCAGTGGTGCGATTTGAATTAGAGAAGCGGGCAAATGCTACCATGCCAAGGACTACAGACACGAACCAAAATAGAGTAGAAGTAGAATAGTATTAGTGCAACCACAGGATTGAGAGTTGAAAAGAGAAGGACTTTCTGGTAGTATGATGAAGAATACTTGTTGTAACCCGGTAGCTGACGCCCCTGCCTGTGTAATGCAAATCAGGTACACTGAATTTTTCTGATCGGTTTTATTATTAGTACTGCATGATAACAGTAGATGTGACCTAAAGGTTTTCTGGGATCAACGTGTCCAGAGCTAACCGTAGACATACTTTAAATGAGAGGTGGGTCGTCGAGTACGAAACAGAAAGAAGGCTGGTCAAGACGTCGATTTTTTACTGTCTCCAACAGTGCTTCTTGTACCTGTAAAGTCAATCGGGGATAGAATTTGAAAGAGGCAATACTGAACATCGTATTGATAGAATGATCACTGATGCGATTATCGTTGCATGATAACAAGCAGTGCGTGATAAAGTATGAGTACTAAAAATACATTGATACATCACTGATATCACAAAAAGCAAAAAAAAATATCGTATGCGATCTTTTTCTTCGTTTCACGAAGGTAGACAGTCTCAAGAAGAATACTCATCGCTCGGGCAATTAAAGGAAATTTCTGTTGCAGGTGATGATTTTTTATTATTTCTGTGCCCAATGGAAAGTCAAATGGCCTTGCTGGTATTCGAAGAATTTTCTCACGATCAATACAGTACTAGAAAACTTTGATTTCTTACCTTTTTTAAATTTAAGTTAATTAGGAAACTCCATCGATCAACGACAAAATAAATCCCTCCTGTTTAGAATATCGCCCAATTTTTTGAATGGGATCGAAATTGTAAGCGTAAACACTGAACAAATTTTAAATATCGGAAGAAAACAAAAACAAGCTTATTAGTGCCCAAAAACAGGTGTGTAGCTCAATAGCAGTGAACAAACCAATAGTAATCATCATGGACTAACAGTCAAACGACATTTCTGTAATACGGAATCTTATCACATGGTAGTTAAACCTGACGTAAACAACGACGGTAAGCAATATCGTGGTTGTTGTACAACTTATGCTTTTGAATTCACAAGGAAAGTGACAGCAATTGATGACGTGCGACAATCCTCAAGGCGCATTGGTTCAGATGTATAACTCCACATACCCGACATGAGATTGAAGGAAACAGAAAATTGCTTGACCAAAACTTGTCATGAGGGAAGGTAACGAGGCTTGGGTAATGCTCCCATTATCCGAATCGGACAAGCAGTCGAGACAGACAACATGGGTCAAATCAAAGGCGTCGCTCGTTGATGTCAAAGAAGAAGTTTCTCGAATGGTTCGCCATAGGGGCAAGGAAGAAATTGCGGTCGAGGAAAATGACAATACAAGTACTACCAAGAATCTGTTCAAGAAAATGAAAATTCGCATCGACCGCAGCAGGAGTCGCAGTGGTAGCCGCAGTGGTAGTCGTTGTGGTGGTCTTTGTCGAAGCTGCAGTCCAGGTCGAAAAACCAAAAAAAATTCTAGCCGGGAGCGACCCTTGTCTTCGTCCGCCTCGGCGTCGGCATCGTTACAAGCATCAGTGACCACAGATGCCATGCAATCTCAACTTTCACATAAATCCATATCCGAACCAAAAAAGAAGAACGTCCTAAAATCCCTCAAGGCATATCTGGAAAAGAAAAGCGATAGTAACAGAACCGATGATCTACAGACAATAGGACATTCTTCGGGAGGCAACAGTAGACCGAGTCGTGGTGGACTGAGTTCAAGTAGTCTCTGTAGCCAGGCAAATGGCGTGAATTCATCGTCGAGATCTCTTGGAAGTGGTGTATCATTGAGTCGGGAGGAAGTTATGTCCATACGACGAAAGAGATCAGAGTCAAAAAGAAGCTTGGATGGTTCGACGAAGAGCGAACGGAGGCGGACTCTGAGCAATAGCAGAACACGATTCGATCGGTCGGCTTCCGAAATCGATCGAAGTCGAAGGGAGAGGCGTAAAGCCACCAGGAAATCAAGTGATAGAGAGATGTTAAGGGAAGATGCTGAAACGAAGAGACCAACTGTACGCGACCGAGGGAGAGTTGGGACCCCTGCCCCATTACACTCGATCCAGCAAACGAGAAACAAGTCCAAGAATTCGAAAGGGACCGTGACGATTGCTGCTGATAAGCGAAAAGGATCGCATTTGAAAGGGACTGTTACTACTGTTATCGATAACGAAAAAAAACGAAGAGGTAGAAAGGAAGAGAGTGAGAATGATAAACCCATACAATTTGACATAAGCTTGTACTCGACAACGGATATTGTGGAAAACTACTATCCAGAACCCAAATGCGTCGAAAACACATATTCTCGACGATCTGTGAGTTTGGATCCATCATCCTTGACTAGAAAAAGTGTGACGAATAGGATAAAGAAAGTCTCTTCCGGTGATAAGACTACAGTAGTAGATAAGGGACGAGAACCACGGATGGGTGTACTATACCGTGATGTCTCAAGAAGAAAATCAAAAGAAAAGACGATAGAATATACCCAGATGTTGAATAGTTCCGATGACGAAGACTGGACAGAAAAATATGATTCAACAGATTTGAGTACGAGTAAGCGTAGTGAGGACACTTTGGATCCAAATTTGTTGGCGAGGCCTTCGATTCACGCGAGAGTAAAGTCAATTACGGACCTCTTTGACGAATATAGAATGGAAAAAATCTTGGCAAGAGCAGAATTGTTGAGTAAGCGGAGTGAGGATTCTTTAGATCCAAGCTTGCTGACAAGTTCAACGCACACTAAAGTAAAGTCGATTAGGGATCTTTTCGACGACTTCAAAAAAGAAAAAAAGGCGGCAACCGACACTTCATGTTCTCTGACAACAAATACTCAAAGTACGTACCAGAAATCGATGGGAAGCCATAATAGTAACAATCGCAAGACTGCATCCTCTTCAGGTTCTAGTAGGGTTTCAAATAAGATTCGCAAACAGACGAAACCGCGCTCTGCAATGCCAAACGCAAACGAGCGGCGATCTAGGCTAGAAACACCAAAGAATGCCACGAATCAAGTAGTCCTCAAGTCTGCAAAACTTGATAGGAAAGAGAATCAAAATGGGTCGCTCGCCAAGCACAAGAGCCGAACGCATAGAAGAAAAAGTGGAAAAGTCCATGAGACATCAGACGTTGAGTTTCACAAGGATATAATTAAGAAGGGGGCCACAGGGGAAATTTCAATCGATAATCTAGAAACAACGCATTCCGATGAAACACATTTTGTTTCGAACAAGACCCCGATGGTAGATATTACTCAATCGAGTGGTCACAGGAATGGCAGACAGCGGTCATCCAAAACGAGCACTCGCAGACTTTATGATGGAAAAGATGTTTCACGCAGACGCTCTTTACATCGACAGCAAAGTAGAGGAAATAGTCAGAGAATAAGTTCTAATTCCATAAAAAATGGGAATGACAAGCGCCATGTCAAAAATAGTTCTCCAAACTAAGACAGGATTTCCAACTTAAAATACAGTGGCACGAGAAATTATCGATCAACTAATAGAAGAAATCAGTCGAGAGGATCCAAACAGAGCAGAAAGGGCAGAGTAAGAACCGGAGATGTCGGAAAAAGATAAAGTCACGAAAGTCAACATGAAATAGAGTGATCGGATGCTATGTTTGAGACACTACAATTCAATCCAATATCCGAGGGCTAGTTAAGAACCAACCGAAGCATCTTCTGGGTAGATTCCGGGTTCTGAATTTAACAATCACCCAATTTTTATCTCACAATTAAACGCTACCGATCCTTCATTTCACATTTATGTTTTCACAATAATTGAGGATACGAATTCATCTGCTATCTTTATCTGTTATATTCGTGGAATATTTTCGATCATTTTATCGATGTTGTTGGTCCTCACTACTACACGACAGTCAAATGAAAACTTATCAGTGTTTGGGGTTTACATCATGCGTGTTACTGCCGGTATCGTTTATGGTGGAACAAATGTTTTCCTCTTGAAGGTTGTTCTAGAAAGAGCAGGAAGAGAAACAGCACGATTCAGAGCTAGTCGACTCTTTGCTTTGCAGCTCCCTGCCTTGGCCCGTCTTCATCGTTGTCATCGATGTCTTCTATGTATGCGATATAACAGTACCCAGCAACTATAAGGTTTGTGGTGACAATTGCCGCAGCCCCCGCCCAGTTTTCTGGGTTCTTCTTTTCTTTGCAAATTTCCATCATAATATAGAAGGCAATGAATGGAAGCGTAAACATCAGAGCGGTTGCTATACCCAGCTTCCGGCCTGTGTCCCTGTTTTCTGGGGTTAGCAGCCTGCAAACAATTAAAAAAGCAGCAAACGATGTAGAAAGTGAGAATGTAAGGCATATTTTGTGGCGGGACGACGAAAAATGTGCCGAGATGACGACGGATGAGTTTGACCAGAAGACGAGAATGAGGATTTCGATGATTCCAAGTCGTACAACACGTACACCGAGAACCCCATTGTCGTTGACAGTAGATGGTGTATTAGACTGGAAGTGGTGAAAGTATATTTCTACAGTATGGTGTCACAAAGGCTATGGATGGTCGGTATTGAAGTGAAGTACGATAGTTGTGAGGAAGGAGTCTCGTGTCACAAGTACGAGTACGTAGTGTGTACCAGAATCATTTTGAGAACCATCATGGCCGCGAGAATTTTTGAAATATATCCTGAAATTTTGAATTTTTCTCTCAAAGAAGAAATACTCGACTAGATCGACTGTCTATCGAGTGCTATCAAAACGCTGCGAACGAGTTCTGTTCGTAGTTCGTTCAGTAGTTCGTACAAGTACCATACCGTACAGTAATACTGTACATGATAGTAATAGATTAGAGTTAGTATTGCAGTACAGTAATGTAATAAACACAGTACGAATCGTACGAGTAACGTACGACTACGGGTAATACGAAGTTTACTTCTACTACCTACGTATATACGTACTGTACGGTACTTATCACAATACTGTACAGTATTTTTTGTAACCTACCGGTACCGATTGCTATTACTGTACGGTAGTAGGTTCCCTCCAGTTTGGTATGGTGTTTACTGATACAGTAGTACGTACCTACGGTACATAGCAGCACCCCTGAATAGCAGTACGTACTATATGTAAGACGAGTACGATTATCCAACCATAAGACTACGACTACGAGCACCAGGGGTCTGACCCGACCCCTGACGAGCACTACGTACAAGTACCGCCAATACGAGTCAAATGAGTTTAGTACCGGCCGGAACCATACGTACAGGTATGGTAAGATTACGGATACCGCAGATACGCAGATACATACAGGTACCGGTACCGAACATCCATATTTACATTCGACTACGAGTTACCAGATACTGTACCCTACCATACTGAAAGTTGTCGTTTTCCATTTTCCTACCGGTACAGCTCAAAATTGACACCATCGCTCGATACACCTCTCCGTGTTGTAAAACGGCACCGTACCCATCGATATATATCAATCGTCATTTCTTAACTCACAGATCACTTGTTTATCGACCTCAATTTAATATGGCCACACTATCCGCTTTGGACGACTTTTTGGATTCGCCAGAGGCTGACAAAGGAATCGGTACAGTCGAAGCTCGCCGGTTGGTATGTATTCTGGAACAGGTGTGCACGAGTACAACGGCACGTTTACCGCTCATTGAGAAATTACGGATGATAAACCTGTGTTTACTCGTTCATTTCTTTACAATATTTATTAATTCGATCGTTTCTTTCTGAATGAATTCAATCTACAACATGCAACAATTTGAACGCAAAAAAAAGATATCGGAAATTCCAGGTGATGAAGATGAAGCATTCAAATATTTTGTGAACATCGTTGTTCCTCGGAATCAATCCGAGGTTTCCGGAGGAGAGGAGAAAGACAGTGGCGCAGATGAGGAGGACGAAAGCCAAGCAGCAAGATCTTATAGGGCTATGACAATGTTAAAACAAGACCTTTCGATCCCAAACATCCCTTCGGTTTTGATCAAGAACCCTGACCAAGCCGGACTTTTAGCTAAGGATCTTTTCGCGGGACTGTCAGTTTCAAATAGAAAGCGATACAGTACACTTCATATTCGGGAGCTGTTGGATGCTCTCCTTGAGGTATACCCCGAAAAAGTAATGGCGGCAGCCTCAGCGGGAGGTAAGCAGGGCATTCAAGAACATCTCGGTCCCCTGTTGTCCACAGATCAAACTTTGACTGTCTTGACCCATTTAGTTTGTTATGGCTGCACAGGTCGAAAGGGTATCGCTTCAGCCGAAAAGTCAGCACAGCACACTGCAAACTTGTATCACCAAAACCTAAGAAATAAGTTTAAGATCGGTATTGGTCAAAGGAAAAAGTTTGTTAGGGCATGCATGGATTTTCAATTGATGGATCGTCTCGCAAAGACAATAACGACGTCTTCGACAGAGGCAGACCTCGGCGAAGAAGCATGTGAGGCAATTCTTACAATGATTGAGCTTATTGGATATCCTCCGGAAGATATTCCACAACAACGAATGCAACAAGCAACGAACAAAAAAGAAGAAGTTTCAGTTGGAGAAGAAGTTTTGCTCTCGCCCCTGGCGACCACGGAATGGTGGGCTGCACTTTTGAACACTTTATGCACTGACACATGCACATCCCAACAGCGGCTGGCAATATCGCGTACCTGCATGCAGTCTTTCTCCCTAGCGACTGGCAACTCGTCAAGAATATGCAAGTCTCATGCTCCAGCAACCGATGCTACAGAACAGGCTGCTGGAGAGGTTGTTGACGAAAAGGAAGTAAAGATAACCAACAAACTTATCGATTGGGGATTGACCGACAAGATTTATGCTTCACTCGTCGCGCAATTGCCCCTGTTGATCAAAACACTGGATCTTCCCAGTCATGATATTCTGAACTACAAAGCGACTTTCTCTACTTCAGGGACCAATGAAACAAACTTGGATTTGCCAATAATTCGACATCCAGGTAGATACTGCACAGTCCCATTGGGATCTTGGAGACTACAGCTTCTATCACTGTTGAAAGAAATTGTAGTTTATAGTGGCCTCACTAGCAAAAAGTCTGAGACAATTGGAGACGCCATCGAAAGTCTCATGGTGCTACCCCTGCCGGCAGAATTAAACAAGTCCAAAAAGAAGGAAGATGAAAATGATAACGAAGACTGCACTATCCCCGCTATTTTTAATCCTTGGCCTGCCCTTTGCTCCTATATTTGGGCATATCCCAACAATGATTTCTATGGCATCACATTTTTCGAAATGTTGCGTTCTGTCGTTTTGAAGCATCACGAACCTACGCTGCGTGTAATTTTGCAAAAATCCAAGTTTTTGACTAAAGCAATCAAATCAGTTTCAAACCATCAAGAAACATGTAGTAGCGTGGTTCTGGACTGCCTTAACTTACTAAGGTTACGAGCAAAGTCGCTTCCGCCTAATACATTTCTCCCGCAGTATTTGAATTCCCACGACGGATGGAAAGCGCATATTGATCAATTGATACAGTAAGTGAATCGCTTGTGGATATTTGAATTTGATGCCAAGGATCACGATACTAACACTTTAGTGCTTGTTCTTCAAGGACGACAACGACTCAACAAACTCCGATCAAGAATGAGGGCAAAACGGTGAACATCGGACTGGGCAGTGCATACGCGAAACAACTGGGTCTAGGAGATGTCTCTGAATACGATAGCACCGAGTCCAAATCGCCATCGGATAATACTCATCAGTCTGAGCTGGGAGAAACCAACGGAAAAAAGAAAAAAAAGAACAACAAAAAGAAGAAAAAAAAGAAATAGAGTTCAATCATAGAATCATGTTTCATTAAGAATCATGGTAGTTGCTATACAATCGTATCTGTATATAAGGTCAGCATATCTACTGGTTCCTCACGACATCTAAACTTGTCTTTGTTTATGATTTGGGGTTGTAAAATTTAGCTTTGTTTTATGGTCCATATTTGTTAGCGTCATCTTTAGCATCTTCACATGAATAGTTGTCCTCGCATGGTTGTGATTGCCGTGCCAGTCAACGTCACTCTATCGGGAGCAACTAGACATTCCACAACACCACTTCTCACAGACATTTGTCGCCCAACAACTCTCTTTTTCCCAAGTTTTTTTGCGAAGTACGGTCCAAGACTGCAATGCGCACTTCCAGTGACTGGGTCTTCATCGATGCCAGCTTTGGGAGCGAAGAATCGAGACAAAAAGTCTATTTCTATGCTTTTGTCGGTCTTATCCTTGACGGCAGATTCTGGGGCTGCACAACAAATAACGATACCTCGATAATATCCATCCCATTCGAAAAACGCCTTGAAGTTCAAGGAGTCATAGCCAATCTCACTAAATGTCTTCGGTGACAACTCGACCAATAAGTCCCCGATGTCTGAGAGACCAACATACAATGGCTCTAAATCTATCGAAAATGCACTTTTCAGCATATTTCGCACCGTAGCCTTTTCTTCTCGTGTAGAAATATCCTTCGTTGGTTTTGGGGGGAAATTCATGGACACTTTTGAGACCCGTTGTGACGAAGAAACTGCAGAAATTCCTTCTTTTTCACCATTGTTTTCTAAATTCATCGTCAAGATATCTTCGCTTGCATGGAATACAACTGCCGTGCCCGAAGGGAGGACTTCTGAGGGCAAAGTTTGGTACAGAACAGCAGCCGAAGCTAAAGTAGCATGTCCGCAAAGACCCATTTCGGTAGTTGGAGTGAAATACCGAATATTCCAGTGACTTTCGTTCTTAAAAAATGCTATAGCATCTGCATGATCGTTGCCTGTATTACTACCCTTCGGCCAACAAAAGGCAGTTTCTGCAAGGTTGAATTCAGCTGCAACTTTTTGCATCCACTTGTGTTTCACCATGGGGTCAAATTCTTCTCTCAGTAAAACAACAGAAGCAGGATTACCAGTTCCTGGGACGGAGGCGAAACTATCAACGATGTAATAGTTACACCCATCGTCATTATTGCCATCTCCAAAAATTCCGTAGTCAAAGGTAGCAGCGAGCGATGATTCGAAGAAATACGCCCGTCGTAATTCATCGCTCTTCTCAGTTTCTGTGCATGCTCCAGTAACCTTATGAGCCTGTTGGAGTGAAAATCCGCAGGCAAGATAAAAGGGCAGCAATACATGATCCCAACAAAGTCCAACAATTTTTTGAATTGGCTTTTTCTTCGATGATTTGGGCTTTGAAGACGATTGTTTCGGGAGTTCCCGCACTGCACCGATATAATCTTGTATCATCGCCTTGCCCACTCCTTGTTTCCGATACTCCTCTCCGACAATCACGGATCGAATAATCAATACCTCGCCGTTTGGATCGTGGGGGACAACGTGGGTGAGTGCATGTCCCACTACTTTGTCGGCCTCTTCTATCGCCCCAACTCGAATACCAGTGATGAAGCCTACTATCGTATCCTCGTCATTATTGCCATCCTCGTCTTCGTAAACCGCACATCGGTAGTAGTTTGCAGCATAATGCTGACGGTATTCAAGTTCATTCTTGGAAACAAACATTAAACCTTTCGACCTAGATTCTTTTTTCACCATCTCGACGCATCTCAGAATATCTGTTGGTGAAGCTTTCCTAAATGTGATCCTCGAGAGAAAATTATCGGCGCCCAATCCTGTGGGATTCTCAGTGCAATCGGTACCTTCCGACATTGTGTAAGGTCATATATTCCTACTGAGAAGGGTCACCCTTCTGGTTGACGGCGATAATGCCTGATACGATGGGAGCACCGAGTTAGAGTGCATAAGATGGAGTCGTAACGCGAATTATGGACGTAGTTGAGAACTAAATTGAGCCGGGCGGTAGAATACTGCCGTACAAACTCTTTTTCCTTTTTTTACATAAATTTTCGCATGTGGTTTCATACCTTTTCTTTCTACACGGTATTGTTGACAATCGTCGTACCATTCGTACTGTTCCTTGTACACGTCCGTTACATTACTCGTAAATAGAAGTACGTAATGCGTACCAAGCCGGTAGGGTTTTCGTACTYTGTGCGAGTATTCCTCGACAAAAAATCGATACAGAGAAATGAGAACGAATACTTGTCGAGTACGAGTACTTGTACGTACTACTCACACAAGCAAGAGCTTCGTCGTTTTACATCAGGGGTCACTTTGCAATATCGTATTATAGCCCCAACGGTACAAGGAGTACAAGTACGTACAAATAAGTATTCGTATTGGGTGATTCCCGCAAACATATATCTGTGTAAAAATGAGACCGGCCGGCTCG
>CAACVS010000602.1:73166-84857 GCA_900660405.1 Pseudo-nitzschia multistriata | reverse complement strand
GATTAATTAACTGTTATATTACTGATAATTGACTTTAGAAATCTAATTCATCAACTTTTTTAATCCAGCTATACTAGAAGTTTTGATAGATTGACTGTAGTGACAAATCAGCAGCTGTTGACCTGCTGATGTGCCACCACCGGGGCTGGTACACTGCACATCTAAAAAGGTATCCCTACAGCACCTATCAAATGGAGACAAATCATCTTTGTCAAGCTCATACTAGTGGAGAGCATTGCAAAGGATRATAAATTCAAGGGACATGGTGGTGGTCCTTTTTTAATGATCCAGTGCTGTGATTCTTCTTGTCAGCAAGCATCAATGTCCATTTGATGTTGCTCCAGCAGCTATCTTTTAGAGTATTACTAGTTGTGACACTTTGGATTTATTTTTGCGCACTTTGTGACACTTTAGATGGCTCCCCCGGCTCCTTTTGAGAACAGWGTTGACAATAGATTTGTTTTGCTGACGCACCATTTTTGGCTCCCCCTGCTCTTCTTGACTTAAGAATTTTCAAATCCATGATTCCAAAAGAGYATGGGTGTGCATACATACTTTTGGTTGACGTGAGCCTCCACAAACCAAAAATCTATGTATTTGTGTTTAAAATACCTACTACTTTATCATGATTCAATTTTTATTTCATTTTCTTTAGGGRAAAAATGACGACCCATTAACCATGACGTATGGTATGATACATAYGATACTACAAAATCATGTGCAATGTATACTATGTATGTACAGTATGGAATGCATAGTACATACTACAATACAAAATTAAGGATAGGAATCGATATGGTTGGACATACCATTCCTACCTACTACGTATATTAAGGTATTGCTTATATATACCCATCATACAATCATGGAAGTTGAAAAGAAAAAATACTAGAATAGTTTTTTGTTSACTGGAATTGTTGATGGAAAAGGGAGTCTGAGGGGGTGAAAACACTAAAAATCTGGTAGCAAGTTAATGTAGAGGGTACTAGGATGTTTCTTCAAGAAAATAGAAAGGAATGGGACACCCACTGTTCTAGTCAYGAGATAASATTTTGACTTCCACTTTCAGCGAACCGCTAAAGACCTAATTTGTACRTATCTGTAGTAGTACTCTTACTCTTACTGTATACGCAAAATGCAACTAAAATTGCATTATCATAATTGCCTCAAAGGCAACGAAAATTCCTACCACATAACCCTATGACCCAAATAGCCGTATACTGTGAAAGCATACTCCTACTTTTGAGACCGTATTGCTTTTTTTCTACAGTATTTTCTACTGGGTATGGTACTTCTTTTTCTCCCCTACCAACCATTCAGTAGCTTTTTAGTTGCATTCTCAACCATTGAATACTGCAGCAGAATGCAATAATACAACAAAARTTGGTCATATCTTGATTAAGGGGAATGACCCAATGCAACTCAGTATACTCAGTATGGAGGTGCAAACTACTAGCACGTTATTTAATCACTATGCTGATACGAGTTGCTGATACGGAAGCTCACTGATACGGAGGACGCTCGCTGATATGGAGGCTCGTTACTGATACAAGGCTCACTGATACTACGGAGGATGCTGATATGGAGGCTCACTGATACAGAGGACACTCACTGATATGGAGGATGCTCGCTACTGATACGAGGCTCACTGATATGGAGGATGCTGATACAGAGGCTCGCTGATAGGCAGGGAGATGCTGATACGGAGGCTCGCTACTGATACCGAGGATGCTGATACGGAGGATGCTGATACGGAGGATGCTGATACGGAGGCTTGCTACTGATACGGAGGCTTGCCACTGATACAGCTTCTGCTGATAATAGTGTCCACTGATAGCGTCTGCTGATACTACGGCTTCCGCTGATACGGAGGCTTGCTGCTGATATGGCATCTGCTGATACAAGCTTCTGATACGGAGGAGCTGCCGATATGAGTCAGTGATACGGAGGATGCTGATATGGAGGAGTGGGTCTACAATTTTGTTCTACGATAACACCAGTATTGGTGCGGATCCATTATAGGGGGGACTTGCTGATACGGAGATGCCAATACGACTATCTACGGTGTCCGCTGATAAGGTGTCCGCTGATAAGGTGTCCCCTGATACGAGTTGCTGACATGGAGGATGCTGATACGGAGGCTTACTGCGGTGCTGATACGGAGGAGCCAGTGATACAAGTCGCTGATACAAGTCGCTGATACGGAGGATGCTGCTGATACGGGGTAACAAGCTGCTGAAACGGAGGCTTGCTGATACGGTGTCCGCTGATACGAGTCACTAATACGAGTCGCTGATACAGTGTCCACTGATGTGAGTCACTGATGCGAGTTGCTGATGCAAGTTGCTGATGCGAGTTGCTGATGCAAGTTGCTGATGCGAGTTGCTGATGCAAGTTGCTGATACGAGCCAGTGATACAAAAGATGCTGATACGGAGGATGCTGGTACGGAGGAGGCTTGCTGATATGGTGTCTGCTTATATCAGTTGCTGTGGTGCTGGTAGCTGCTAACTACTTGTCCTCCCCCTCTAAGATCTTAGAATAGTGTCATAATAGTAATATATTTCTGTTATTGTCAAGAATTACCTCCATCATATGTCTGTTTAGTATGGAAATTGCCTTCAGCTTGTAAATGAAAGCAATTCTGCTCAATTTTTCGCTGTACTCTACTGGCATGGTATGCCGGCAGCAGAAATCAGTACGATGTATACATACGTATAATTGTAAAGGATTTCCTACTTTTGCATTATTTGTTGCATTATGTTCAAATAGCCCCACTGTACGTACGTTAAATAGTTTAGGGTAGGGTTACGGTAAAGTACATACCGTACAATAGTTGTTCAGGACCCTTCCGAATCAGCATTTTTACCGCGCGTTTCGCGCAACATTTTGGTAACCAGGATATTTGTATGGTTGGTCAGGCGTGCTACTGAACAGTTGGACATTATTAATATCAACCGGGACTGGACCAATGCCAGTTATATTAATTTTAAATGTTGAATATATCTATATATAATGTGACCAACTCTGACCGTTGAGTTTAATCCCAACCAAAATTTTAGTAACCCCGTAGAGACCTTGAGAATCCTTACAGAGTTTTTACAAGAAAGCTACCATAATTTCTGGTAGCTTCCTGGTAGCTTCATGGTAGCTTTCTGGTAGCTTCCTGGTAAGTTTCTGGTAGGATTCTGGTAGCTTCTTTGTGGTCTTAGAGATGACCGGTCCTGCGCGCCTGCAATCCATGATTGAAAATTTGGTCTTCACGCTTAAAAGCTGAGCTGATCCATTTTGCATTAATCTTTTGCTACCAGCAGCACTAAGCAGCAGCAGCAATCGCTCACAATGGCAAGGAATGCAACAAAGAAGGGACCAAAGCAGTTAGATCAGGAGAAGCATCCTGAGCTAGTGTATGASAGATTAGAGCTGTCGAAGCGCATTGYCTGTTATAACTTCTGGCTCTTTTTGTATACAGAAGGAGAAGAAGGCTGGTCTCCTACSGACAAGCCCGGATCTATCTGGAAGTATCRAAGCTCAAACTATATTAGGCAGAGCATCAAGGAATCTAGTTGGGCAAAGATTGGAAAGGTAAGCAAATCGTTGCCGCTGCTGTGTCGCTGTCGCTGGCTGTCGTGCAGCTCACCGGCCGCTTGCTCTTACTACCACCAACAACAGGCTATGGCCACACTTGCACAAGACCTAGAAAAGAGAGGAATCAAGCTTGTAGACCCTTTGAGAGAACACAGACAGCGTCGACAGCAACAGCTCAACGAATCATCAGAAGCAGACAAGTCCATTGCATCCTCCCGCCACGAACAAGACGACTCATTGGTAGCAGCATCATCTGTAGCGTCTGAAGAAATACCACCAAGCATGCCCACCAGCAAAAAGGCTGTCCGAATTTCAAGCCCTGGTCGTGGGGGGGGAGAAGAGGAAGAAATAGTTTCTAGCCTCAGGAAACTCTCTTTCAAAGGCCCTATCCAAACTATTAATGGATCACTCCCGTATCCCATGCTCTCTGGTCGCTGGGAGGTATTTGATTACAGAGCAAAGGTATTGAATGGCTTTTGTCTGATGAGGATGCTCCTTCACAGTGGGACAAAGGAAACAGACTATTCGATTGAATGGATTGACTCAAGAACTTTGAAGCTCAAGCTCAAATGGCCCATCTTCATGCAGAATGCTCTCTTTATGACTGGATTGGATACCTACTCAGACGCAACACCCGGTCTACACTTCCATGGGGAAGAACTCAAGCGACATGGAAGAGGATGATGGCTTCATCTATTCTGAAGGCTTGTTTAGATTTGAGAAGCCCATGGACTGCTCTGATGACAAGTACAAGGCAGACGTCTTTGAATGCCCAGTAGATGCAAATGGTAACAAAGGAACTATCCTCCAGATCTTATTCCTCGAGAAGAGGAAGGATGAAAAGAAGCCTTTTGCATCCCCTGTTGCCATTAAGCAATCAAGTATCAGATTTAGTAAGTCACCTCAGCAACAGGCCCTTGATGAGCAACTCGCRCRGCAACAACAGCTTGAAGCAAGGATTGAGCAACAGAAAAAGCTCCAAGCACAGCTTCTAGAGCAGCAGCGTCTGGCCCAGCAGAGGGAGGAGCRCCAGCAGCTGGAGCAGGAGCACACGCCTAGTAATAAGAGACAAAGAACTAACACTTCCTTTGCTTCTCCACACCACCAGCCTAATCCTCCAGATGAATGACTAGTAGTCGAGCAGCTGCTCTCTGCCAGAATGTTGAGCAGTAATGAGGAGGATTYGTTTCATTCAACTGATTCATCAATCAAGTCCTCTATTAAGGACCCAATCATTGCCTTCCAAGCAGCCAAAGGACACTTAGACAGTCTTGAGCAGTATTTCAAGCAATGGAAGGAAGGATAAGAAGCGTTGAAGTAGTAGTAATTATGAATAGTAGTATTACAAGACGCTACTAGTACTAATAGTAATTACGCGAGTCACGGGAGGATCTCCTAGTACTCCTACTACGTGGTGGGCCAATCCCTCTTAACTGTCGCTGCACCAGCAGTTCCAGAACCAGCAGGCTCGATTGAATTTCCAAAGGCCCAGAAAGAGTATACCAGCTGTTGAGTCAGTCATTAGGGGATTGCTCCTGTCCATTACCACTGCTCTTTCAAGCCACTCCTCTTGTCAGGGACTATCGATGGTCTTAAAGTGCTTTCTACTACACTAGCCTATTAGCCTACTAAAAGTATCCGACTTCATAATCCAATCCATCTTCAAATGTAGTTTCACCATTGGCAAACTTGAGCTGGGTAATAACAGCAACGGCGTTGAAACACATTCCATGCTTCTTTAGCATTCCTGCCCTGTTTGGTTTCATGTGCCTGAAATGAGTAGTGAGAACATTGAATATCTTGAGGCGCCCATTCACAGTTTCATGCTGTGCTCGGGCATTAGATTTCATCTTCCTTTGTTTGCTGGTCATCCCCATATCTGGAAGCTTCATCTAGTACAGTAAAAACGAGTGAGTGGAAGTGCTGAAAATACACTAATTCCCATGGTCGGTTGCTTTGAACCGGTTAGTTTTCTTTAGAATGAAAGAACAGTTTAGTTCACTGGAATCAGCACGCTGGAGGTAGGTAAAGGTCACGACAGTGGGCCTCAGTACAATTTTGTACCTGCAATCAAAACCCTTCTATTTTGACCAAAATGGCAAGGCAAGTACCTTGATCCACGATTTTCTACAGGATTTTCTACACAGCTTTGTACTAGGATCCATCCAGATAGATCAATTTTGCTCCTCCTTGAGCAGGACTGCTGCTACTACGTAGTGTACCACTGCCTAGTACTAGTAACAAGTACTGCGGGACCCACCAGTAGTACGCAAGACGCATGATGTCTAAGTAATATCTGAAGGGAAGTTTTCTCGCAACCATCAAGCTACCATCAATCTACCAGAAAGTAGCCAGGACTCTACCAGAAAGTTACCAAAAAGTTACCAGAAAGTTACCAGAAATTCTGGTAGCTTGGTGGTACATTGATGGTAGTAGCTTGATGGTTGCGAGAAAAATTCCCTCAGATATTACTACTAGTTGGGATTAAACTCAACGGTCAGAGTTGGTCACATTATATATAGATATATCCAACATTTAAAATTAATATACCTGGCATTGGTCCAGTCCCGGTTGATATTAATAATGGCCAACTGTTCAGTAGCACGCCTGACCAACCATACAAATATCCTGGTTACCAAAATGTTGCGCGAAACGCGCGGTAAAAATGCTGATTCGGAAGGGTCCAGAACATCGTTTCACAAATTCAAGATTCCCCCACACGCTGTCACTTTTTGAAGAACAAACACTTCGGTCACAAAAGTAGTAACGCGCACCTCTTNATATATTTCTGTTATTGTCAAGAATTACCTCCATCATATGTCTGTTTAGTATGGAAATTGCCTTCAGCTTGTAAATGAAAGCAATTCTGCTCAATCGACGTATCGACTTAGCAGATTTTTTGCTGTACTCTACTGGCATGGTATGCCGGCAGCAGAAATCAGTACGATGTACACATCCGTATAATTGTACATGATTTCCTACTGTTGCATTTTTTGTTGCATTATGTTCAAATACCCCCACTGTACGTACGTTAAATAGTTTATGGTAGGGTTACAGTACAGTACGTAACCGTTGAGCAGCTCAACATTTCCATGTACTCAGCTTGCGTGGTATTTTTTAGGTACACGATTTGTTGAGTAGATCGCGCCGTACAAACACTAGTTATTTTTTGCCAAAGTACATGCACCTCAACTGGTTACAAACCACGCGGACTGAATTTTGTAACCAGAATTTGTAACCAAACCCTTTCCTAAGGAGAGCCCATATTTTTTACACGATACTACTGCTAGTCTGGTTACAAAAAAAAAGGGTCTGGTTACAAAAACAGGCGCACTGGTTCCCTTGTGTGCGCATGTAACCAGGCAAACGCACCTCAACAGGTACAAACTAAAAACTGTCTTCACTACTGCTGTAAATACGTAATAGTATCAGTACCAGTAGTACACAGTACAGTATCTTGAACGAGGAGTACTAAATTCAGTGAAAAACTCATCTCAATTGCTATTCCAGTACAAACTCGTGTAGAAAACACCGTAGAAATATTGATTTGCAGGGGGAAACAAGCAAAACACCAACCAGCAGAGGAACACCGTATCGTATCAGCAACTTGTATTGGCAACTCATATCAACGACTTATATCAGCGACTTGTATCAGCGTCCTCCATATCAGCATCCTCTGTATCAGCGGCTCCTCCGTATCGTATCAGCTGCTCGTATCGTATCAGCAACTCGTATCGTATCAGCGGTTCATCCATAGTATCAGCGAGAATCTGTATCAGTAGCGAGCCTCCGTATCAGTAGCGAGCGTCCTGCGTACTATCAGCGAGCGTCCTTCGGCTGCAGCAGCGCTGAGTACATGGAAATGTTGAGCTGCTTCAGCAACGGTTACGTAAATAACTGTGGAGGAGCTCCGCTTCAGCCCAACAAGTACTGTCTTCAGCAACAGCACCACCAACAAGCTCTCGAGCTTGTTGGTGGTGCTGTTGCTGAAGACAGTACTTGCAGTAACGTCACTTTGGTCTCGAGCTAAAGCTCTCGGCCTCAGTGACGTTACTGGTGTACCAAAATCGAACCAGAAAATGTACTCTGTTGAGCTCCGTGTTATTTGTGTGGGAAAAATTTTGTACTGTGCGCTCGAGAGCTTTTTGGGTACACGCGCTGCGCGAGCTCCTCCACAGATATTACATACCGTACAAAAGTTGTTCAGAACATCGTTTCACAAATTCAAGATTCCCCCACACGCTGTCACTTTTTGAAGAACAAACACTTCGGTCACAAAAGTAGTAACGCGCACCTCTTCTTGGTGGTAGTACGGTATAGCGGTTTTTGAAGTGTGGATGCCGTTGGCCCATCAAGATGGAAGATGCGAGTGCGAACATGATTATGAGTGCCACACCGGCATCACTTCGTCGATTCGACAACAAGAACAGCTGCAAGGTCAACCACATCTTTCATAGCAATCGTCAAGCATCGAACGACCACAGCGCCAAACGACAAAAGAGAATTATACAGAAGGCAACAGGAAGGACCGCATTAGAAGCATAGAAAAGGGAATCGAATCGAATCGAATCGAATCCGAACAAGTCCACAAATCTGTTTCTACAAGATCGATAAACAAGCATGCGAGAAAGAGCGAGAGGGGGAATATCATTTTGTGACCGTTGGTTATACCTCTTGGTCGCCTGCGCGGTGGTCTCTGTCTTTTATTTTGACCGTTCCATGCTTCGAAGTGTGGAAGAGCATGTTTTCAAGTTTTCGACGGAGGAGACTGGGAGCAGTAGAATCACTTCTACTGCTGGAGATTCATCACCTCCGGTACCTTCGTCTACCTGCATTGGATACCGGGAGTATCCGTTCCCCGAGCACCACTCAGGGTTGCCGTACCTTGCGGACGCCTTTGCCTCGTTCGATGCGTCGACGGTCACCTTTGTTGGAATCAACCGAGGCAAGTGCGACGAGGAATGGAAGGAGGCCGATTCTTTTGCCAGCTTTCACGTGGAACAGTATCACCGCTTCTTGTGCGTGTTTCGGGGTATAAGCGACGCTAGCAACGACGAAGAAGTTGTATACGTACTCAGCGACTACATCGAATCGACCTGGCCGCACGATCCTGTCTACCTTATTCAGTGCCAGCTGCCGGAGGTGTTTAGGCACCTTATCACTCCCGGACAGACCTTGACGAATCTTCACGTCGATCTACGCTCCCTTGAAGACATGGAACAGGACAAGGGAGGATCCTGGGGAAACCACCGGAGGCGGAACCCTCCCCGTAGCATGAGTGATGGTGATGAGGACAGCGACAGCGATGCCGGCTATCGTAGCAGTGCTAGCTTGGCTCTAGACGTCCTCCCATCGATTTCGAACATTCCGATATGCCACCCCGAGTCGGTGCACGTTTCCAAGTTTTCGAAGCGCAATTCACAGCATCCGGACGACTCATCCCACCTGCAACCCAACCAGTTCCGCCTCGTCGGATTCCTCCCAATCACCTCGTCGTACGCCATCGACTCCCGTGAGGGGGCCGAAGACTCGACGGTGTGGTCGTCTAGCGCCCAGAGACTTCCAGAGTGGATCGATTACCACCGAATGCAGGGATACGACCACTTTGTGATCTACGACAACGATCCGCTGCCCAACGGCCCCATCTATCAAATCCTGATCAACGAGGGCCACATTGATTCCGGGCTTGTCTCGTACCGGTGGTTCCCTCTCAAAAATTGCATGTCAAGCGTCGAGCACCGCCGCATGGACACGGC
Source organism: Pseudo-nitzschia multistriata (assembly GCA_900660405.1). NCBI lineage: Eukaryota > Bacillariophyta > Bacillariophyceae > Bacillariales > Bacillariaceae > Pseudo-nitzschia > Pseudo-nitzschia multistriata. Next base: position 75,514 of record CAACVS010000602.1, on the reverse strand, counting down.
GCAGGTCAGCGGATCGATGGCAGCCCTCCATCGGATCGGATTCAGCACCGAATTTTTCAGCTACCACGACGGGGACGAGTATCTTGTGCCGCTACGAGCATCGAAGAGAAAGTCGGAGAGTCCTTCAAGAGCCACCATCCTTGAGCTCGCGGAAGACATCTTCGAAGCCAAGCCAGAAATCGACGCGATCGAATGGGTCCCGACCGTGATGGCCCCATGCAACGGGACCGTGGTCGAAGCGGGCGGTTCCGTAGTTGCCAAGTGGCAGTGCCTAACGGATCAGCACTATGCGGACGTGAAGCTGATCGTGAGGACGGCCACAATTTTCTATTTTTGCATCCACTATCCGGTTGTGAGGAAATACACAAAGGAAAGGGGAGACACGTCACCGGAGGCCTATCGGTTGGACGATACCACMGAGGGTTATCTCGCACACTACCGGGCAGAAAACGATCCGAACGGATCCTGGCGAGACGACTATGCCGGGCTTGTAAGCAACGAGTGGACGGACCGCATTGACTACATGGACGGATTTTTGGCGTCGAGAGGGGTTGAAGGATTCCCGCGCACTTCGCAGTCGTCCGCCTCCGGAATCGGTGAGAAACCGAAAACCAAGCCGAAAACTAAGCCGAAAACCAAGCCGAAAACCAAGCCGAAAACCAAGCCGAAAACCAAGCCGAAAACCAAGCCGAAAACCAAGCCGAAACCGGACCGAAAACCAAAGAAAAAGAAGAAAAAAAAGAAAGAAAAGAATATCGAGGCCGAGTCGGAGAAATCATTAACTGCGAAGACGAAACCAGAACGTCGAGACGGAACAATCAGTGAGGAGTAGATCGCCTATCGCAGAAGAACGACCAAGTACGGTAGATTCAGCTCGGAGTCGTATCATGGTTGGTCAAAAGAAACGATGTGGACGCAAAAACTACTATACTACGTTTCTCACTACGTAAAACTATTAAAATCTCTTAGWTTTTGGTATCGTTGCCTAGACATGGGTGTTCAAACATCAGAGCAAGCGCATAATACGTTCCAAGGTGTTGGATTTTGATTACTGTACTTGTGTGTTAGTCAATCGCATCGCACTCAAATGGATGCCATGCGTTTCTTGATTTGCGCAATCGCCTTCCCGGGATTGAGATGCTTTGGACAGACCTTTGTGCAGTTCATGATGGTGTGGCACCGGTAAAGCTTAAAGGCATCGTCCAGTTCGTCGAGCCGCTTCTTGGTCTGGCCGTCCCGGGAGTCCTCGATCCATCGATACGCCTGCATCAGGACGGCTGGTCCGAGGTACTTGTCGGCGTTCCACCAGTACGACGGACAGGAGGTCGAGCAGCAGGCGCAGAGAATGCACTCGTACATGCCATCGAGCTTGGCCCGGTCCTGTTTGCTCTGTAGAAATTCTCCCTCCAGCTTGGTGTTCCCGTCTTTTCCCGGCTCGGCCCGGGGGGTGTTGGCGTCGGTTTGCAACCACGGTTCGATGCTCCGGTACTGCTCGTAAAAATTTCCCATGTCCGGGACCAGGTCCTTCAGAACGTACATGTGGGGGAGGGGGTAGATCTTGGTCGCCGTCTTTGTATCGTCATCGATGTAGGCGAGGCACGCCAGTGTGTTGCTCCCCTGGATGTTCATGGCGCACGAGCCGCAAATTCCTTCCCGGCAGCTACGGCGAAAGGTGAGGGAGGGATCCTGCTCATTCTTAATCTTGAGAAGGGCGTCCAGGACCATGGGGCCGCAGTCGTTCAGATCGACGGGATACGTGCTAAGGTACGGCTTTTGGTTTTCCTGCTCTGGGTCCCATCGGTARACCTTGAAGTATTTGATGCGTTGCGATTGATTCGATGTGGATTCGGAAGAGTCTCCAACGCCCTTTTTCATATCGGTTTCTGTGGAGAAGAAACGGGAAGGAAAGGAGGATAAACTCGCGGTAGCTCTCTACAGGGTGTGGCAAAAAACATTTTGTTTTGAATCCAAGCCAAGAAAGGTCGATGCAGCGCAGTCCAGTCCAGTCCAGTCCAGTCCAGTTCGATCCGATCCAAACCAGGTTCAAATACAAACGCAAAAAGTGCATGGTATTCATCAGCAAACGCATCGCCAAGCAAACAAAGTGGTGAGAATGGAAGCGCCGACGGAYGTTTAATGCGTGGCAATGTATACCCTTTTTCTACAAACTAGATTCACATMGTGGCCATCTCTTGCTTCCGCSGTGACTTACGGTAACCGGAGAAGCAGAAGCGGCAGCGAAGCGTCTGGTCGCTGCTGTKGTTACTACTGTGGAAAACATTGTTCCTGGTTTGATAGAAGCGAGCCTATATGCACCGCTGTATTATTGATGGAATGTTTGGYTAGTG
>CAACVS010000602.1:46517-65878 GCA_900660405.1 Pseudo-nitzschia multistriata | reverse complement strand
ATGAGAACACAACTGTGCCGTCGGGATCAAGTGCACGATAAGACCCACCTTGCAAGCCATCTCCCCAAATGTCTAACACGACAAAATTGCATTTGCTACCATATGGCAAACACACTTGGGTGGAGGTCAAATTCTTTTGGCCCTCAAATTCGGGACTACTCGCCAGCGCGATCTCTCCGCCGCTGTCATCCTCCTTCACAATGTACCATGCAGTATCTTTTGGATAGTCGTCTGTGGTAAACTCAATRGTATAGTTCGCACAAGGCAAGTCCTCCACGATATCTCTATTTTGGATGTCGATAACTTCTRCGATTGCATCCCGAAGGCCATTTTTGAGCCCTGAGAACCGAATTTCAACATCGCGRTCATCATTGAACATTTCGATTGTGTACGACTGTCCCGGAAATAGGCTTGCAACCTTTGTCGACTTACCGTCGCTTTCCTTGCGGACGATAGTGATCCTGTCGCCATCCTCCATGGTGTCTTTGTTMATTCCATSCTGGCGATTGTACCCGATGTAATAGTCTAGAAGTGCGGTTTGCTCAAGTCTTAGTACGATGAGTGAGGTCTTTTCCAGATCGTAGTCGGCAACACCATTGAAAACAAAGCTACGAACGGGGCCCAACTCAACCCCGAGAGGATCGATCGTGTCAACTTGATCATCGTACCAACCTAGCTGATAGCTTTTGGCTGGATTGTAACATAGTCTTTGGTCATCCTCCATGTTGGAAGATCCCATGGCGCCACTCTTGTCTCCCCACTTCTTCAACGTGCCGTCCATGATAKATCCGGAAGGAGCGAGATTCATKTTCATTCCAACTAGAAGGGCATAGAGAGAGGAAATGATGAGAATGAATATACGAAGTCACTCGACGTCACTAAAATATGATTTGTGCTACAGAACGGAAAAAGAACCTTCTCATACTTATTGCAACATACCTGATTGAAGTTGTGACGAAACCGATGAACAAGATTCATCGTTATAGAAAGAACTTTTCTTTGGGTAGGCTATGTTCARCCATTCATTTCCTTTCTCATACGTTCCCGGGGGCATGCAATACATGATGAGATYGTACTTGTCATTCGTTTCCAAGTTTCCTAGCTTTGCAGTAGCAGCAGTCATTGCAGCGCCTCTGAGATCACCGGCATTGTTGTTGATGGAGATTTGGTGGTCGACCGTGACCTCGACTACCCCGTTCGTAATGGATACGTTAGTGTCGGTAAGTCCCGAAAAGGGCTCGATCTTGAGTTTCTGATAGGAGCAAGCCTCGATTTGAGATTTGAGGCAAGCGTCGTCCTCAAAGATATCGTTCACTAGTTGCTCGACATCGGCCTTCGGTGCAATYCCATCGGCGTCAACGATACGAATTACGAGGGTCTTCAAGGTTCCAATTGTCTGGACTAGATTCCTTCTGGAAGTTGAGGGAAGCGTTTCTGTTTCCACGACAGCGCCTGTGCTGGAGGAAGCTGCGATCGCCAGCATAGCAAGCGAATGCAGCACGGACAAGGGTGCTTTTCCTTTCATCTTCTCGTTCGTTGATGACGTTGTCTACGAATTTTATGAATTCAGTGAGTGAAAAAGAAAAATACTTTTTTGTCGCGGATGGAACCGTGTCTTTGTGGTCGTCGTAAGGTTGGTTTGATAATTTTCCTGACGCTTCTTCAAAGAGAACCCGCTTTTTAAAAGAAAGAGGGCACTACTACTTTTGTCATCCTTGGAACTTTCTTAATCATGACATTGAACGACCTGACAAAGCAAAAACTTTATCATAGTTTTGTACACGGAAAGAACTTGGTCCCGAAACAATACCATGAGAAATATTTTTTTACGTATTCAATACCGTTACGTAATTACGTAATTCTCCTTCAAGGTGTATTCGTATTTTTCTTAGTACCGCTTATAGAAAAAATCACAGACAAAATGAGACCAAATCTAAAGTGTCAGATGTCACAAAAAATATAAGAATGCTATTTATAAACAATCACGATAAATTTCTGAAAAATATCATATTCATTGTCAATTTACTCACAATAGCTTTTTCGATGGGAATGTCAGGGCAATATTAATTGACCGGAGATTGTACTATAAATGAATAGTTCTTTAATCAATTTGTACGATCGGACGATAGGATTATTTCGCTTGAAAATAATTTATTGACAATAATATTAAAGATTTTGCAAATACGTTCTCCTCAAATACTGCATGAGATTACTTGAATATTGATAGTACCCAGTAGCCTTGTCGCCGAAAATTAAACTGTCTTGATAATTCTTTTGAAATATGAGGGGTGATGTTGATATTTTGTTTAACGAAATGAATTTCGAAGAACAAAAAATGAACCTCAACGAAGTATTCAATATTATTAATGACTTCGTACGAGTGACTATCTGTACTTGGTTTTTTTGGCGACCCAACTACTCTTCACATTGCACTCTCCCACTCGATCGTTCGAAACAGGGGGTCTCACGTGTTGCTTAGTTGATAGTAAAATCCACATATGGTACCCTGGTAGGCTCCGATATTATTTTCAAAATATCAGGATACTACGRTATGTCAAGAACGAATTCGAACAATTTCTGTAGTAGACAACRGGRGTGCTACGGTAAACGATGACCACAAACTTGCACGCGTCTGTTGGTGGCGCAAGAAAACACAGACCAGCTCGATCGCTCCACGGATTGCAGCTTCGGTCCTACACGACGACGAGMTCGATCTCNACTTCGAAGGACTCGATTTTGCGTTTGAATTGAACGCGACCCTCGTATGAGAACACAACTGTGCCGTCGGGATCAAGTGCACGATAAGACCCACCTTGCAAGCCATCTCCCCAAATGTCTAACACGACAAAATTGCATTTGCTACCATATGGCAAACACACTTGGGTGGAGGTCAAATTCTTTTGGCCCTCAAATTCGGGACTACTCGCCAGCGCGATCTCTCCGCCGCTGTCATCCTCCTTCACAATGTACCATGCAGTATCTTTTGGATAGTCGTCTGTGGTAAACTCAATRGTATAGTTCGCACAAGGCAAGTCCTCCACGATATCTCTATTTTGGATGTCGATAACTTCTRCGATTGCATCCCGAAGGCCATTTTTGAGCCCTGAGAACCGAATTTCAACATCGCGRTCATCATTGAACATTTCGATTGTGTACGACTGTCCCGGAAATAGGCTTGCAACCTTTGTCGACTTACCGTCGCTTTCCTTGCGGACGATAGTGATCCTGTCGCCATCCTCCATGGTGTCTTTGTTAATTCCATGCTGGCGATTGTACCCGATGTAATAGTCTAGAAGTGCGGTTTGCTCAAGTCTTAGTACGATGAGTGAGGTCTTTTCCAGATCGTAGTCGGCAACACCATTGAAAACAAAGCTACGAACGGGGCCCAACTCAACCCCGAGAGGATCGATCGTGTCAACTTGATCATCGTACCAACCTAGCTGATAGCTTTTGGCTGGATTGTAACATAGTCTTTGGTCATCCTCCATGTTGGAAGATCCCATGGCGCCACTCTTGTCTCCCCACTTCTTCAACGTGCCGTCCATGATAKATCCGGAAGGAGCGAGATTCATKTTCATTCCAACTAGAAGGGCATAGAGAGAGGAAATGATGAGAATGAATATACGAAGTCACTCGACGTCACTAAAATATGATTTGTGCTACAGAACGGAAAAAGAACCTTCTCATACTTATTGCAACATACCTGATTGAAGTTGTGACGAAACCGATGAACAAGATTCATCGTTATAGAAAGAACTTTTCTTTGGGTAGGCTATGTTCARCCATTCATTTCCTTTCTCATACGTTCCCGGGGGCATGCAATACATGATGAGATYGTACTTGTCATTCGTTTCCAAGTTTCCTAGCTTTGCAGTAGCAGCAGTCATTGCAGCGCCTCTGAGATCACCGGCATTGTTGTTGATGGAGATTTGGTGGTCGACCGTGACCTCGACTACCCCGTTCGTAATGGATACGTTAGTGTCGGTAAGTCCCGAAAAGGGCTCGATCTTGAGTTTCTGATAGGAGCAAGCCTCGATTTGAGATTTGAGGCAAGCGTCGTCCTCAAAGATATCGTTCACTAGTTGCTCGACATCGGCCTTCGGTGCAATYCCATCGGCGTCAACGATACGAATTACGAGGGTCTTCAAGGTTCCAATTGTCTGGACTAGATTCCTTCTGGAAGTTGAGGGAAGCGTTTCTGTTTCCACGACAGCGCCTGTGCTGGAGGAAGCTGCGATCGCCAGCATAGCAAGCGAATGCAGCACGGACAAGGGTGCTTTTCCTTTCATCTTCTCGTTCGTTGATGACGTTGTCTACGAATTTTRTGAATTCAGTGAGTGAAAAAGAAAAATACTTTTTTGTCGCGGATGGAACCGTGTCTTTGTGGTCGTCGTAAGGTTGGTTTGATAATTTTCCTGACGCTTCTTCAAAGAGAACCCGCTTTTTAAAAGAAAGAGGGCACTACTACTTTTGTCATCCTTGGAACTTTCTTAATCATGACATTGAACGACCTGACAAAGCAAAAACTTTATCATAGTTTTGTACACGGAAAGAACTTGGTCCCGAAACAATACCATGAGAAATATTTTTTTACGTATTCAATACCGTTACGTAATTACGTAATTCTCCTTCAAGGTGTATTCGTATTTTTCTTMGTACCGCTTATAGAAAAAATCACAGACAAAATGAGACCAAATCTAAAGTGTCAGATGTCACAAAAAATATAAGAATGCTATTTATAAACAATCACGATAAATTTCTGAAAAATATCATATTCATTGTCAATTTACTCACAATAGCTTTTTCGATGGGAATGTCAGGGCAATATTAATTGACCGGAGATTGTACTATAAATGAATAGTTCTTTAATCAATTTGTACGATCGAACGATAGGATTATTTCGCTTGAAAATAATTTATTGACAATAATATTAAAGATTTTGCAAATACGTTCTCCTCAAATACTGCATGAGATTACTTGAATATTGATAGTACCCAGTAGCCTTGTCGCCGAAAATTAAACTGTCTTGATAATTTTATTGAAATATGAGGGGTGATGTTGATATTTTGTTTAACGAAATGAATTTCGAAGAACAAAAAATGAACCTYAACGAAGTATTCAATATTATTAATGACTTCGTACGAGTGACTATCTGTACTTGGTTTTTTTTTGGCGACCCAACTACTCTTCACATTGCACTCTCCCACTCGATCGTTCGAAACAGGGGGTCTCACGTGTTGCTTAGTTGATAGTAAAATCCACATATGGTACCCTGGTAGGCTCCGATATTATTTTCAAAATATCAGGATACTACGRTATGTCAAGAACGAATTCGAACAATTTCTGTAGTAGACAACRGGRGTGCTACGGTAAACGATGACCACAAACTTGCACGCGTCTGTTGGTGGCGCAAGAAAACACAGACCAGCTCGATCGCTCCACGGATTGCAGCTTCGGTCCTACACGACGACGAGMTCGATCTCGTTCTCGTTTGCGGRGGCAAGAACCGATCGGTGCCCCCCCCGGCCCCCGTGGCTCGTTCGGGCAAGGCTCTCCCGTACGGCCCGCACCAGGTTCGTCGGCCCGCACACCATTACCCTCGTGMGCAAGGCCCGCGGGCCGTCGCCGCGGCTTCCGCCTTCCCCCGCGTCGCAGATCGCCTCTGCCAGCGCGGAGGCGAGGTCGGGGGGCCGGCCAAACCGGACCGACGCCAGTTCCGAAAGGGGAGGCCCCCCCGGTGTGCGGTGCCCCGCCGGCGGCTCCCGATGCGACGCCGCGGTGGGCGTGCTTCCGGAGTGGGGTTCCCCACCGTGGTCCGCGCTGGCACCGGCTGCCACCTCCCGCAACGACCGGTAGCGAACCCGCCGCAAGAACCAGCGAGAACACCACCGGTCCCTCYCTGCCAGCAAACCCAGGAACGCCCGTGCCAGCAGCGGGGCCAGCAGAACCACCAGCAGCACCGGGAGGCCCCGAAAACAGAGGTGGCAGACAAGGATCCCGCAGCACGGGRCCCCTTCCCCGGAGGAGCCCGCGGAGATCTCCTCCCGGGTGTCGCACACCCTGCAAGGAGTGGCGTTGGTGTCGCATGCGGGGCCGCAGGTCCTTCCCCYGGAGGAGGGATCGGACCGGTAGCAGCAGRGCTGYCTCGCCACCAAAAASGCAACGGCCATGGACCCTGCCGCCACCACCGTCACCAGCACGGCGGACAACGRRCGGCCGGAAGCGGCCCCGGAGTCGCCCTGGATTTCCGGGGCCTCCTCGTCGTCCAGMGACCACGCATCGAACCCGGAAAGGCCCGATTCGCCGTCGTCGTCGCCGGTCACAAAGACRCGAAAGGGCGGGCTTGTTCCGGCGGGCRTCCCGGCCCACGACGCCCGAAACCTCTGGTTCCACAGCAGGTCGGCCCCGAGGGCCCCTGCCTCGTCGCCGGTGCGGACCAGCCAGAGCACGGCGAGGGGAATCCCCTCCTCCGCGCACGCCTGGATGGCCTCGGACACCCCCGTCAGGCCGACCCCGCCGGCCACAAAGACGTAGCGGCAAGGCCGTTTCAGCGGGTCCTTCGGCGGGCCCAGGTCCGGTCCGTAGGGGCCCTCCATCTCGAGGCCCGCGGTGRACGAGGCCGTTCCGTTTCGCTCTCCACCGTTCTCGTTGTGGTTCTCGTTGCCCGCGGCGATCGACCCCCACTTGTCGACCAGGCCCGCCGTCCAGTCTCCCAGTTCCTTGGCGTGGACCGAAATGATCCGTCGCCGGTGGTCGATGGCCGACACCGTGAACGGGTGCCACTCCCCGGGCGAGATGTCTCTGTCCCTCAGGTACAAGTGGCTGCCGGGGAACAGCCGCCCCTCCTCGAACCAGGACGGYGGGGGGCGAATCGTGAACCGGACCACCCGGGTGTTTCCGCGGGCCTCCGCGCCCTGGAGCACCACGGGGTGGCGCAGGGCGAAGGACCGCAGCAATTTGTCCACCTGGCACGGCAACAAACGAGGCAAAGGCGTTAGGTTTCTTCGCAATGGCAATCCAGCAAGCAAGCAAGCAAACAACCAATCCAGCAACGGCAAACACGCAGCGGCAGGCAAGCAAGAAGAAACCCAACGTTCCACCGTCCCTTCCCAGCAAGCACGCACCAGAAACGAGAGCAGCCCCGGCCAGGCAAACAAAAGGGTGTTGTAGTCGTGGAGGTTGGACCACAACACAAAGCCCAGGGCGCAGCCCGCGTGGCCCATCTTGAACCACCGCTCGTAGGATCGCCTCCGGACGGCCGGGAGGGAGGTCGCCCACAGCCCCAGCAAACACAGAGAGGCCGCCCACCCCGCGCCGTTGACGGCTCCCTCGGTGTAGAAAGGGGTGAGCGGGAGAAACTCCCAGGCGAGGGTCCGAAGCGATCCCCTTGCCCGGACCGCGTAGGCCGCCGACAGCAGCAAGGCGTGGGCGGCGAGCCAGGCGGCGATCGAGGYCGAGGCCCCCGTGTGGAGGYCGGCCAGGTGGGTCCGGGTGGAAAGCCCGCCCGGGCCGGAGCAGCAGTAGTATTCCACGAGGCGGTGGGCCCGCTGGACCGGGAGGAGGACGACCGCCAGGTTCCACATCGCGGGCCACGCGGCCTTCCCACCGAGGTATCCGAGGACGTCCGCCAGCACCAGGAGCCGCTTGTGCGGTTCGTCGTCCCCCCGGTCCCCGCCGCTCCCGCTCGTGTCCCAGTACTTCGACACGGCTCCCGGGCCCCTCCACAGGCACGGGCTCAGCAGGGCGGAAGAGAACCAGAGCCAGTCGAGGAGGGAGCGGCCGGCCGCAAGGGAGGGCCCGGTGCCCGGGCCTTCCCGCAGGATGCCCTCCCGCTCAAGGGGCCCGTCCCCGTCCGACTCTCGGCGCTCGCTGCGGCGGTTGCGGGCCCTTTGCTCCGCCAAGGCGTGGGGCAGCAGGACCAGGAGGGAARAGGCCCCGATCCAGGCCCACTCGGCGACCGTCGTGCAGCTGGACCGGAGGAACCCGTGGCTTCCCACGTACAGGAGGTTGGAAAAGCCCGGGAGCAGGAGAAAGACCACGCTCCAGGAGGCCAACCAAACGCCGGGGGGCGGTGGCCGGGGGCAGCGGATTGCCGCGGGTCCATGGCGGAGGCACTCCATCATCGCTTTTGGTGTCCTTGTTGTTTCCGGCAAGACTTTGGTTCGATTCGATCCGATCCGATCCGATGCGATCCGATGCGATCCGATTCGGTTTGGCTCAGGCCGTGGCTCGCAACCAAAGCACGGGCGTGTTTTCTCCGGCGTCTCTTGCAGCAACAGCAACAACAGCGGCTCGGCACCGCTCTTGGTGGATTGTGGGGAGCATCGCTCTGCGGGAGACGGCTGGTGTGGCCCGACCCGGCAATCCTACGGTACGGTGGGGGAGAACGAGGGCCCGGAACCAACMCAAGCGCAAGCGCAAATTCCCGCAACGGACCGACGGTTTCGACGTCGAAAAAGGCCTTGAACGAACATGTTTCTTTTGTTGTGGCACGGGACCTGTCGGTATTGTATTGTAGTACTGTCCCTCTACGTTAGTGTACAATTATTGCTTCCTGTACCATACCARCTGCTATTCCTACCGGACTTGTACTAGCGTTGGGAATAGGACGCGAGTTCGAACATCGCTCCACGCACGATTTTGTCTCTACCGGTAGGTACACTTCGCGCAACATACCCCCTTATCATAACCAACGGTCCGTACCGGTACGCTTGTTGTCCGCAGAAAAAGTACGCCATATCGTACAAGAAGGCCTCGGCTTCGGGAAAAATGGCCTTAAAAATTCTGGGCGCGCTCGCGACCATAAAAAAATATATCGTGTCACGGTCTCTATGGTAAGTACCGTACGGTACCGTACGAGGTAAACTGTGACGGGGTCGTTGCTTGGGTCCCAATTCCTAATGCCATGGGACCAAAACGAGAAGCGACCGATTTRTGGTACGTACGTACGCACCGTAGGAACTAAAAGTATCACACCTTGGTGCATGGTTCGGTTCTAGATTCTAGATTGGGTACCGTACGACTTACGTACGTACGAGCGTAGTACAATGTGTACATACGGGGGACGGGAGGTCCGCCACTGCTGCGCATCACCTCCGCTAAGATGAGGTCCAGGCCAGGGTCGGGTGCACCTCCCGAGAAACTATGAGCAGGAGTACGAGTATGAGCGCCGAGATCTTTCAGGAAAGACAAGTTCTGGTAGGACTCTACGGGTATTTCGAACGTGGGGTTCCAACCGCGCGAGCAATCGAGATCTGACGCATCGTTCGATATCACGTAGTACCTGGTACGAACCGTAGAAGGAAAGTACTTTACTTCGTACATAATTTTAACAGTACTGTGATGTGTGTAGATAGCAGCGTATACGTTAATAGTATGTACCGGTACTCGTACCATTGATTTCCGTTCAAGATTTCAAATCAAAAACCGCACCAACACTCCGAAATATCCAACGAAGATCGATCGGAGACCAAAAAATAACGCTCGGGATATCAAGAAGAGAATACAGTACGAACCCCAAGCAACGTCCCGTACGAACCCGTACGGGGAAAGGTCACAAATTGCTTTCTGAAGACTGCAACACTTTGTTTCGCAAGAATCGACGATCCAAGGATCTCTCCTTCCCTCCCTCCAACTACCCACCAACCCAGGTAAGTCCGATACGAGTACAAACCGCACGCAAACCCYTCTCGAACCATTTTCATCATTGTCCTTCTTTTGCGACGCACCGCACAAAACCCACAATCCACAACCATCCGMCSTCGATACTTTCCAACCCCCAACCAAAATGGCATCCCCCGAACCAGAATCCAAGAAACAAAAGTAGGTGGAACGGCTTGAGGAATCGGGTCGGTGCCGTATCGTGCGGATTCCGGTCGAGCGATCTGCACCGATGGCTTCGGCCCCGGTGGCGGTGTCGAAGCGTGTACACCATTGGTTATAAATCACCCACTCACTCCAAAACCACAATGTTTTTGCAATCCAACTCTCTCCAATACGTAACGTAACGCAACGCAACGCAACGGAAACAAATCCAACCCAATCCAATCCAATCCGATCAAACGAAACGAAACAAACCAGAACCTCCAGCATGGTAACGATTACGGAAGGCGTCGAATTCGACACCATCGCCCGCGAGTGGCGCTGCAAGTGGTCCGCYGACAACGACAAGAAGAGCCTGGCCGAGCTCCAGAAGGTCCTGGACGAGACCAAGGCCGACATCAAGGCCGTCGAGGGCGTCAAGAGCGTCCAGCGCATCGTCTGCGGGGGCTGCCTCGATTTCAAGGTCGTCGTCGCCCTCCCGGAACCCAAGTACGGCGACTGGGAAAAGGGAGGGCACGCACCRGAGGAAGCCTTCCTGGAAAAAATCAAAAAGATCGACGGGGTCTCGGCGGTCGAGACCCAGACCTACACCCTCATGCCCGTCGAGCTCTAATAGGAGAACGAACGGTCGGCGCGGGGAGAACCAGGGCGGCAACCACGGGGCGGGCAACGAACGAGGCGTTACCGGCTAGGCTTTTCCTTTCGTTTGGGCCGCCGAATCCATTTTTGGGATTCCAACGAGTCTCTTGATGTTGATATTCTAGTAGGCTAAACAAGATTTCGTTCGAAACAAAATGATATACAACTAGTAGAAACCATCATAGGGAGTTTGCTTCCCTACATGTTTGACACCTTGTTGAATGCCTGCGCGTCCAGGGACGCCGATTTTTCGATCGCTTCCAGGGAGTGCTGGTCTTCTCCGTTCAATCGCAATCTCTTGTCGTGGTACGCCAAGAGACTTGGTCGGTGGCCAACGCTGATGTAGCTCAAGCCGGGAGCGGTCATTTCACCGTTCTTYAGAAGATGCTTTCGTCCCATGCCTTGCAACAAGTTGTACATGCGAGCCTCGGCCACCATGTCTGTTATCATGCGAATCGTTTAGTTTTTAGAACCAAGAACGCAAGCAAGTCGTCAGGCAAACATCATTCAAACGTCAAGGCAACGGTCAASAGACGCGTTATGGACCAAACGAAAGCTGCCGTGGTGTGATACGTACCTAACGCAGAAGTGGCTTCGTCCAAGACAACTAGCTTCGGTTGGTTGACAAGCACCCTTCCAAAGGCCAATCGCTGTTGTTCTCCCAGCGACAAGGTATTCGACCAATCCAACACGGTTTCCAGACCTTTGAAGGGATCRCCATCTCCCGAACGCTTGGCGAGTTCTCCAAGATCAACCTTCTCCAAAACGTCCAGCAGATCTTGATCGCTCAACGATCTGTTGACAACGTGTCGCGGAGTACCGTTCCCGTCTGTATCCGTGCTGTTGYCCTTGGTTCCCTCGTCTTCCTGCTGCTGCTCCAAGCTCGGATACAGGAGTTGATCCCTTAGGGATCCCACCGTACAGTAGGGGCGCTGCGGCAAAAAGTAAACGTCTTCGTCCCCGGGACGCGTGATGCTGCCACTGCCGGCCGTCCAGAGACCGGCGACCGCTCGCAGGAGACTCGACTTTCCGGCCCCGGAATTTCCGACGATGAGCAGGTTTTCTCCCTCTTGTACGTCCATCGAGAGATCCCGAATCAGGGTTCGCTTTCGGTCGGGAGTGAACAGGTCGAGGTCTTTCATGGATACCAGCGGCGCAGTAGACGGAAGCCGATAGGACTCTCCRTCGTAGAGCGATGGTGGCGAGCGAATCAACTCGATGGAGCCGAGATCCGTTGTTCCCTTGACGCCATTGCTGTCGACCGCTCCGTTCGTTGCGGTATCTGTCGCGGTTGTGTTTGCGTTCGCAGCTTCGGTAGTGTTTGCCAGTTTCATCAGCGACGACTTGTCTTTCGAGTCGTTCGGCATCATTCGGCGCTCTGGATCGGCTTCCTGCATGGCCTCCAAGAAGACCGACAACCGATCGATGCCGGCCGAAAAGCGCGAGAGCTGTTCGAATTGATTCACGATAATGCTGAGATCGTTCAGAATGTGGTTGAAGGCACCAACCGACTGGCTGATGACTCCCAATTCGATGGCTCCGGCAAAGTACCTCGGAGCTACCACTGTYACAGGCAAGAGCTGAATCAAGAATCGGTAACCATTTGTGAAAAACTCTAGATTACGTTGGGTGGCAATAAGCTCTCGTGTGTTGCCCACAACACTCTGCAGACGCTCCCCAACCACTTTCCCCTCGAGATCTTCACCGGCGTAAAAGGCGATGGATTCCGCGTTTTCCCTCCATCTCACGAGAGAAAAGCGGAAGTTGGCCTCCTTCGTGAGCTGTTCGTAATTGAGACGCACCAAATCTTTTCCGAGCCACGTCGTTGTAATGGTTCCGAACGATGCATAAGCCACGATTGCKATGAAGAGTTGCGGGTAGATGGAGTACAGGATCAATGAAAACGAAACCAAATCGATGACAGTCGAAATGATAGTCAAAAAGAGTTGCAAAGAAAACGAYGTAAAGGATTGCACGTCTTCGCAGATGCGTTGATCGGGATTGTCGACCTCTCCCCCTCGTTCAATAACATAATAGACTCGGTTGTCTTCGTAGAGCTGCAGGGTTCGATTGGTCATCCATTCTCTCCAGTGCACGGCTAATCGTTCTCGCTGAAATTTATAAAGAGTCACGATGGGCGCACCGACCAGCAGGGCCCCCAGGTACTTTCCGAGCACGTTGTAAAAATCAACGGTGTTCTTGCTGCTCAACGCGTTCCAAAAGTCTTTTCCAATGTAAGAAAATCCGACGGATACGCCAGAGTTTAAAAGAGTGAGACCAATCATTCCCGCAAAGAGCCATCGGCCGGCGTTTGATTCTTCGAAGTAGGGATAGGCCATGTTCCAAAAAAGTTTGCTCTGTTTCGAGATTTTCTTCCAATCCAACTGCTGCTGCTGTTGTTGTTGTTTCTCTTTCTCCACCTGTCCACTTTCCGCTTGCGAAAAAAGGGCAGTCCGGTGCGTCTTTGCACCTGCAGTGTTTGGTGTTATTCTTCCTTTTGTTGGCGCTACTACTGACGTTAACGGGCTCATAAACGACGTTGCTTGMACCTCGCGGATCCCTGACGAAGAAAATGCAAATGCACACGTGAAGGCAATGTTATAGGAGCTGAACAGGCCCAGGCCAATTGCAAACAACATGGCAGAAGCCAAGCTTCTTCTTGGACTACTKTTTCTGACGCCTCGGCGACGAGACTCTGTGAAGGACATGGCGCCTTTGGGTACGGTTGTTGTTGTCGTCGTCGATCTGGTCGTTCGATTGTTCAAATACCGTACTTCGATTTGAACAATGTTAGTGAAGCTTGTGTTGACATGAACAGTTTTAAGGTAAAATCATTAGGCATTCAATTTAGAAAACGTTACTTCTGTGTCGCAACTTCTCCAAAGCWGTCGAAGACAGAATTGGATCCGCCGTGAGGAGTGTTGTCTCAATGAGGTGTTTTCTTTTTTAAGGTATCAGTACTACAACACGCACGGGACTCATGCCAATCGTAATCCATGGTTTCTGAGTCGAGTCAGTCAATCTCCACGAACGGTGTACGTAGTGGAACCAGTACTGCTGGTAGCTAGTACTACTACTAGTAGTTGTTAGTAGTACAAAACTACTAGTAACCGATGCTGTATGCTGCTCATCCATCATCCTTGTCATTCAGTACCCTACAACCAGAACCAATCATCATGGTACGGTGGGAAACTCCCCATGCCCTGTTCTGCTGGTAAGTATTAGTACTAGTACTTGCACTAGTAGTAGGAGGGACTGGTGGTGGGGAACACCGGGCTCTTCTTGTTGTTGTTGTTGAAAAGAAGAAGAAGAGGTAAGAGAATGGTGGTGGCAATGGTGGTCGGCTTGAACAACTCYTGGCTTTCTTAATAGATTTTGAAATGACAAACAATTGATGTAGAAGCTATCCACGAAGCGAATGGTCGTGTTCAGTTTGTCGATGATTGATTTGATTCAAACATTCTTCTATTATTCTCCTCCTTGAGTCAACCTGCAAAATAGATGCACGAAGAAAATTTGCYTATATTGTTTGTATCGGTGATAATAGTAGCTCCGCGCTGGGGCTCCCCCCCCTTCTTTTTTTCATATTCGCAAAATCATTCGTAGATTTAAATACTTCTTCAGATAGCGACGCATGTTGCAAATCGCTATCCCATCTTCGAGCATTGTTATCGTCGTCGTCGACACCGTTCCATATTTGCAAGGAGGAAAATTGTTGGCTGGTATTTTTTCTGTGCGGACGTCTCGTCCTTGCTGATATTGCCTGAATATTGGCCGGACCTTCCATGATRTCGGTGAAATCAACCGTTTCGTTTTCGTCAAAGGCAAATCGGCGCGCGACTCTTTTGTAATTTACCCATATAGTCTTGCAGGTATAGAGTACAATCGCCATGCACAGAAGAGCGGCCTCCCAGTGCAGGATCAACCAGACACAAATTGTGACGCTCCCAACCGTTGAGGCTAACCCAATTGCAAACACCCTGAACACCGAGGATCTTTCCTCATAAAGCCCGTCGGTAGCCGTCATCATGGACCCATCCGGTCCGCGCAGGGCCATGCCAGCTCCGAGTACCGATAGYGTCGTCGTTTGGCTGACAACAATCATATTGGAGCAGAACGCGCCTACGATAGTAATATAATACATAAATTTCAAGAACCTAACCACTAGGATCATGTCTTCTCCCTTTCCATTGACGTAATTGCAAAGAAAGAAATCATATTCAATACGTACCGGTGGTATAGTTTACGTCGTAAAGTAGTCGAGCAAGCGTGAACAAAGATCGTTTCAGCGTTGCAAACCACCGGAATTGAAATTGAGATAATGCAAATGCGAATCCAATTCCAATATCCACCGACGTGAATTTATTCATTTGTTGATGCATCGGATGGTTTGAAGAAAAGAGAAATTAGTTTCGTCAAGGGTAATTTTGTAGAGAATAGAATCCAGTTTAGAAAAGCATGATACGTACCCACGTGGAAGTCGGGGGAGGATTGAATTCAATGAACATCGTAATGTCAAGTCCTGCCAAGACAGCCGCAATGGTCCCCACAGTTGCTACAAAACAAATGAATATTGAACGATTTGGGAAAGGCATTGTTCAAAGAGTTGAGGTGAGACTGATGTCGGGACAAYCAATTCGGTATCGTAGGACAATGCAAAGTCTGCAGTTGAGGTATCGCGCTCTATCACTCACTCATATTGGAATGGTGTAAATTRAATTCTTTTTCTTTCAGAGCGGTCGCTTGTTGCTTCAAAGCGCTCTGCAGCTGTAGTTTGTCGGCAGCCAACATTATCTACCGTATTATGYCTGATATGTATCGATATGTAAGAGGTGCAGATTGTTTGGTTTTCTTCGACGCAATTTACGATAGAAAGGATCAGGTACAACAAATCGAACTACCGTCGTCAATCAATCACTTTTCCCGAGTTGGAAATTCGAACCACGGATAAAAAGGAGGAATGTGCGGAGAAGTTATGTCGATCCAATGCACATGTACCGAGTACAAAACTTTTGTATTTCTGTTCCAATCCTCTTGTGTAGACTAGAGACGATATTCCTGGCGACAATAGCTGTGTTCTGGTGACGAAGACCCTCCGTTCTGTAGTCGTCAATGCCGCTCGAAAGTCTTTAGTTGCCAATACGATGGTTCATGGTTCGGTATTGCATCACAAACTTCATGTCTACTTAAACCGTACGTACGGGTGGTACGTACGGTAGTGACCCGATGGTGTCATGATTCATTTTCACAAGTTCACAAGTTCAAAAAATTAAAAAATCGCCTCACCAGCTACTCGTTATCAAACTTACCAATTACCAATGTCGATGGTACGAGTACTCAGGGACAGCTTCTCTCCAGATCCGACGACGCCCATAATATGTTGCATCAAGCCTCATTTTTCAAGTTCCAAACGTCACCATTTCTCTCCATTTCATCCGATAAGGCTACTTACGTGACAGTCCATGACATCCAATTTTTGTAGCAGGCTTCCTGTCCTTGTAGCATCCTCGAACTAGTGATACAAAACAAGTCTGGTGGATAGCAATCYTCTTCTTACTTTATACAGTGGCCTTAAGTACAACCCTTCTTTAATTTATTCTTACTATTTCTAGAGGCATGGTGGGTGGTGCATGCCGATATTTTTGTCGCTACTTTTCTATATTSAAAGCTCTGTCCATAGATTACTTAGTTCACGATTTGGATGGCATTTCCAAACCGAATAACAGCAAATTCCTCTGCTTTCTTCATCGCTTCGTTCGCAACGTCATCTCCCGCAGCTTCAACAAGTGCTTCGCGCAAACATGACTTCTCTATGTCTTGCTGCGCGACCAACGCAAGCAACTCTTCGTGCTCTTGCAAAGTTTCGCTATACATCATCCTTTCCTCTTTGATTTCTTGTTTTTGTTTCTGGATAAAATCGAACAATTCAGAGCTGCTAGGAAGTTCAACCTCGGGGTTATCAGTTGCAACGCCATTTAGTGAAGATTGCAATAAGCCATTAGAGAGCATTTTTCTATCCTCGAGAACCATGGTTGGGAACCTCATTTTGGATATTTCGGACTGAACGGCATGCTCAGTGCGGGTATCTCTGTCAAATTTAAAAGCTTTAGCCTGCGCCCTACGACATTCGTCGGTCAAGACATCGATTATTTCTTTTGATTTTGATGCCTCTTCGGCCAAAGCTAGTTTCAGCTTGTCGTTGTCTTGTTTCAATGTTTCAAGAGAAGCTCTTAAATCGTTAACTTCGTCTGTCATCSAATCATTTATCGGTACTAGAATCTTATCATCTTCTTCGCCCTTCTGTGATTGCCCCAAATCTTCTTTAAGTTCCTTCAGAGCTGTCTCTGCTGAGAGGCGGAGCTCGCGTTCTAGTATCACATCCAACTCGCTGCTGGCTGCTTGAGCCGAAAGGAGTTCACGAAGTCTTCGCTCCGCCTTGCATTTGTCCTCAGCAGCTACAGTTAGAAGCTGAGCATTTTCAATGCGCAACTTCGCACATTCTGAGTAGATATCTGCATGCTGTTGTGTTTTGCCGCTCTCTTCTCCCTCTGTAGACACAAGCAATGAGGCATTTGTCTTCTCGGCTTCCTTCAGTTGATGAGCTATCATATCCTTTGCCATTGTGATTTGTACAAGTTCCTTTCTCAAGTCTTCTAACTCATTCGCTTGGTACTTTCGCACAACAGCATTTTCATTTTCTAGTGCTCCAATTCTGTACTCGAGCGATGCCCGTTTACTATCCTCTGTCTGTCGAWATTCTTCCATCGCCTCGCTTAGGAAATTTACTTCAGACTTGGCAGCAATAATCTCTTGTTCGTACATAGAAATCTGAAGTCTCATTTTTGATATTGTATCATTTGAGTCTTTCTCTGCCGTGCGAGTTAGCTCGAGTTCTTCCAGGGCTCGAAATAATGATTTTCTCAATTCATCAATCTCTGTGTGTTCAATCTTCTGTAGCTTCTCGATGGACTTCGTTGTGAGCTTCTTTAGATCTGCAGGACGGTTTTCGATTTCAGAAAGAGAAAGAAGGGCGGTAATATCTTCACGCAGACGATCTATCTCTAGATTTGCAACTTCTTTTGCGGCTTTCTCATCTTCAAACTTTTGTTGATATTCAATGAGCTGGTTTTTCAAATTCTTWATATCATCCCGGATGGCACTGGCTGCAACCTCGGTCGCTCTATCTGTCAAACCATCAGTGACACAAGCTTGTAGAGTAGCGTTTGCTTCGCGCAACTCATCTTCCAGTTGAGCGACAACACCTATGAGTCTGTTGCGTTCCTCCTCGAGCTTGTCGTTCAACTTCAGAGACAGCTGCTTTTTCAACTGATTCTGCTCTGATTTCATATTTTTCAATAATCCTTCATTTGTGCACATTTTACGGTTGAGATTGAAGTTTTCCTTWACAAGATTCTCAGCGGCAACAAATAAATCCACATGTCTGTCTGCATCCGCATCAAGAAGAATCTCTTCGAGGCGCAGGATTTTGTCTTCAGCAAGGTCAAGTTCCTTCTCGAGCTCGTCGGCTTTCGTTTCCCAGCTTGAAATGGCCTCGATTGCTTCCTTTTCTTGCCCTACCAATCGCTCCTGTGCCCCTTCCGCAGCGGCTTCAAGTTCACTRCACCTCTCTGTTTTGATATTAAGCATGATTCGAAAACAAGATGAGATGTTRGACWAAAGTAACATAAGAGCGAGTGGAATTGACAGGTGAATACGTACGAGACCATTGCTCCAATTGAATTTTTCTTTCTTCTAGATCAGACGACAGAGTTTCGATTTCGTCCCTTGCTTTTGCACTTTTCTCTTGCTGTAATTTTAGTTCAGCCTGAAGTTGTGTGCGTTCATCCACGAAATCCTTCTTTTGATGTGCAAGCAACTCTGCTAGTCCTGACGCCTCCGTTTTGGCGTCAATTAAATCACTTGTCAATGAGGATTCAATTTTTTCAGAGGCCATTCTCAAGTTCTTGATTTGTAGCCAATAGTTGTCATTGGACGACTTAAGTTGCTCTATGGACCAATTACGAGCCGTTATCGTTTCTAAGCTTTGTTGGTAATTATTCTCCATGTCTGTACACTTTGTTTCGAGATCACAACAGGTCTTTTGCCATTGTTCGATGGCATCGACTGCCTCTTGCTCTTGCTCTCTCAATTGTTCTTCTAATGCCGCGATAGACTCAGACAGAGCTTCTGTCCTGTCTTCCCACTTTTGGATGATTTTGTTTTCGTCAGAAAGACAAATTCGAAGCTCTTGCAGCTCGGCACTTTTGGCATCAGCGTCWGCAAGATTTTCTCTCAGATTGGAATTCTCCTTTTCCATAACTTCGAATTTCTCCTCTGATCGTTTCAGTGCCTCGGCGAATTCGGTTTTTCTATTCGAAAGTTCTTCACATAAAGAGTCGATACGTAGATTAAGTTCCATTATCTGGCCTGTGTAACATGAAAGAGATGCGGGAATACGAGAGACTGTTTAGCTGACAATGTACCTCGMGAGTCGTATGAGCCCAAAGTTCAGTGTTTTCTTAATCATACCTTCATATTGTTCCGATTTTTCATTGTAAACTTGCTGGAACTCTTCCTTCGCAYTCTCTGCTGCTTCGATGCCCTGCTCAAGTTGGGAACGTTTTTCCTCGGCCAGCAACATTTGATCTAGATGGCGGGTTGATTTGAGATGATGAGTGTTCAATAGTAATGCAACGCTTTGAGACAAACACAAAATAGGATTTTACAACATACCTTTCAGTTTTTCGATAGAATTGCTACTTGACTCAACTTCTTGATGTAATCGTTGAAGCTCTTCTTCCTTCTGTGCAAGCAACTCTGCCATATCATTACTAAGAGTTTGAACCTTATCATCATTCCCATTCAGGCCATCTTGGGAATCTTTTGCAGCCTTCAAGTCA
>CAACVS010000602.1:14358-33153 GCA_900660405.1 Pseudo-nitzschia multistriata | reverse complement strand
TGGATCCCCTGGAAATGCGAAACATAAATTATTTTTAGTAGTTACTTTGATAATACAAAACAAACTGTGAGGACGACACGCTCGATGAACATAAAGAATATGGAAATTCAAAAAAAAGAGTACGTACGTACCTCGTACTTCTAATTGCGTTTTTTCCATCGACCTTCACATTTTAACAGAATAAGAATGATTCTCTACCAGATGTCAAATGAGAGTAACCCATCTTCTTCGCACACATAGATAATATCGCACAMAAAGAACTAGAAGACGGAAGCGTTAGAYCTCGCCAGTACCACAAAAGAACTTCTTCTTCAATCATTCTTTCTTGTTTCTAGTCCAACAACCTCGTCGGTGTATTCTCTCTCGACCCCGTCATTGCTCCTCTATGAAGCGCTTCGTCATAAATTATCGAGCACGGAGGAACAAACAACTGCCGTCGTCTTGCGAGGTAGGCATTCCTTCTATCAAATCGATAAAACAACGGAATATTACTAATGGCACCGTGGATGAAATCGTAGTGTTTACTGAAAATAACAAAGASAACATCGAAGACCGACAAACAGCACCGGTTTCTACGGGTCGCTACCGCAGTGAGAGCGTACGCGAAAATAATGCGAACACCAACGATGGAARRTGCGGTGCMACCAGTGAGGGCTCTAGGGTATTCGTACCTACCAATACAAAGTTTGAACACGAAACCCAATTAGAGTCACCGCCCAAGTTACAAGAAATACTGCGACGCAAACGACCAAAAATGCACCAAACGAGAAGAACGATGGTTCCGTCCGAAATAAGCTGCCATGCATCGTTGGCATCGACTGYCGATTCCGAGTTGGAAACAGGGTCGCAAGCACAAACACCAATCGCACCAGCCACGGCAGCACCTCATRAAGAAACCCGCGACTCCCACAACAAGKGCATTTGTTTGGCATTGCTAGAAAGCGACTGGTTTGACGATAATTTCGTGGGAATGGAACAACTGGTGGCAATGGCCAACCACGAACTAGTCAATAGTTCAAAGTTTTTGGTACCTGGCAGCGACACAAATCATGGCGAATCAATACCGCCCTTGTTGTCATCGACCCTTGCGTATTCGTTGGTATGCAACTGCAAGAGCAAYAGCKTACTCGGAGAGACGTTTTCTGCGCGCCTCCGGGCCATCTTTCCTACTTTTCTGTGCGACGGRATAGCAGGAAGAAACGACGAGGATCGCGACCAAAACRACTATTCCAGTGAATCGTCGACATCGTCCTTTAGCTGTAGCTGCCAAGAAAACGAGAACGAGGATTGYAACCGCCAGAACCACGTTTCACTGAAACTTCCCGCACTTCGAATCATTGTATCCTCTCTGGAACTTGTTTTGAGAAYGASACCAACRCCTCGATTGGATCACTCGTATTCGAATGGCCGTTTCCCTTCCATAGATCTCCTGGACGAGTTTTGGAGATTYACGCTTGCCTACATGACGGACTGTTTGCAAGCATTTTCATTGAACGTTGGCAACRGSACAGACACCCCCAGCAGGTGCAACAAGGTCGAAGCTGCCCTCGTGGTCAAAGGATTTCGACTYTTGTACAAGCTACAACCCCAAAAGATGGGTCCCTATGTCCGGTTTTCCCTCCTTCCCTTTGTTTCCAACGCCTGCGAACTGAGCAAGCAGCGACAAGGGACGAAGCACTCRGCGGGGGACGTAATGGTGGTCCGAGAATGCGAACGACTCCTAAAGATTCTGTAACAGATGCGAATCTAGCGATTGAGTCCGACGAAACAACGCGATTGCTCTCTCTACCCTAGATAGCTACGAAGSTCCTAGGGCTATTRTCCACTAAGCGCATAGCTCCACTACTTGKTGTTCTATGCATGTATGTAAATACGTTAATTATGGAAAAATTTTGACCCGTGATTCGAAACCAAAAATGTGGTACAAAAATTCTTGACGTCTCGCACTGCTTCGGATTGAAAATTGTTATGACTCACTGGCATGCTTTGGTATATGAAATCATCTTTCCGTGCGACATGATGCATTGATCATGCAACGCCAGAACTCATTCTATTGTATTTCAGTATTTTGAGGGACGTCATCTATRTCTTGCTTTGCTTTGGGCGTGCCTTTGATGTGTGTCTATGATGCGCACACCCKCGTGTGTGTTTCCTTGGGAGGACTCTATTCTGGTGCGTGGGGGTTTCGGRTCMTCGTGCCTCCGCTTCATTCCACCATKGCCGGAACGCAACTYTCTGTGGCCTCGTCGTTGTCTAGGACGGAAGGATCGCTCGTCGCTGCCGCTACAAWGATGCTCCCATCGATCAGCGAGYCGATGCTGCTGTTGCTCTTCCGTTGCGGAGGSATGCGGGGGGCGTGGTTTGGGGCTGGGGTGGCGGTGCTGCCGATGCTGGCTCGCCGAAGGGCCGTGGCCGYRTGGTTCCCGTGGAGGAACTCCGACCATCGGGTCGCTCGCTTCCGCGCCGCGATCGACTCCATCTCCTCGACGTTGGGGCGCTTGAAGGGTCGGTTCTGGTGCTTCAAAAGGAGTCGCTCGTAGCAAATCATCGAGGGGCTTCGGTTGCTGGAACAGCTGCTGCTGCTACCGACGCTACACCGAGGCGTGCCGAAAGAAACGGAGGGTCGAGGAGCAATGGACTTTTTCAGCGCCGTTCGAATYTTGTGCATGGCGTAGCTGCATCCCTGCCGCCGCTGGATCTCGAGAACGATCTCTTCCCTGGTGGAGGGCGGGCATTGYGCTTCGGCGCCGGCCTCGKTGCTCGTGCTGTTCGCAGCGYCGACGGGGACGCTTCGCCTCCAGAACTGGACCACAAAAGAGRCACGGTTGGTGTAGCAAAAGATTCGCGCCCGYTGGCTGTCGTAAACGGAACGCACGGAGTTGAACCTCAAAAARTCAAACAGGCTGTCCCCAATCTTGGAAACCTCGGAGTCCCTGATAATCAGGGGAGAGGAGAGCCGCGGGTAGATTTCCGGGAGCTCCGTGACGTCTTCGTCCTTGATTCTCCATTGGCGAGGGAGGAAGGGCTCGGAAGCAACATCTAAAAGRATGCCCTTGCGGAGGAGATAATCGCCGCTGGCATTGCTCGCATTGCTACTGTTGCTGATACTGCTGGTGTTGCTCGTAATGCTGTTAGTGACGTTGATACTGTGTATGAGGTTCTCGTTGGTGAGAATGCTGTCCATCGGGTTCTCAACATCAAAGGAAATATCATCGTTGGCAATGGTATACCTCCGCTGGAACTTTTTGTGGACGTTCATTGCTTGCTGGGCGAAGGGAATACGTTTGCTTAGAGTGTGTTGAAAACGATGAATCCCTGATRCAACTGTGAGTGGGACGAACTTCTGCTTTGATGAACTTGTATTGTTTTGGTCCACGCAGGTCTAAATGCAGCTGTGTTTGTAAACCACAATACGCGTACCAACAATGCTTTTCCGCACAGTTTAATGTTCAACAGAAATGCGATTGAAAGAAACCCACAAAAAAAGTCAAAGCAACAGGGACTCCGGTTCGTGGCGTGTTCCAAGTGTCGTTGAATCTATTCTTTTTGATTTCCAGGAACAACGAACAACGATCCAAAAATTTGTTTTTTGTTCTGATGGAGGCAGGGATGGCATCCGATAGTTCCTTATTGGTTGGTAGTCCCAGAAAAGTATTTCATACACACACCAAGAATTCGTTGGAACATCAATCATTCGTGTTCGACTTGAATGAGCACGATTGGGTTTAAACGGTGTGTAGAAGCTATTTTCGTCATGGCGCTAACTGGTACTTTCAAATTTTGTGGCGATAATTAAAAATTGCTCACTGACATGTTCGCTCCGATTATCCACAGAACTACCGTACGATCATACGGTACTGTGCCACGAGCCATCCTATCCCACTGCAACAGAAATTTCCACTGCCACGTTTTAATCGTAAGAATATTAGAATGTCGCACCGTACTTCTCGCATTAATTCACTTATGCCTCCCACATTCATTCGTGCTTCTTTGCTGATCTTGAGGTATGGTGCTTCACGCAGTAGCAGTATGTTTCAGTCCTTTGAGACTTCCAATACTTATTGCTAACACATGACATCACAAAAGAAGAACCAATGCGCGTCCCGTCGCGCCAGAGTTCAACCCCGAAAGCGACTGACACAAATGGTGAGCTACCATACTGAAACACTTTGTTTGGAGGGGTGAAATCCGTTCTCTGTCCTTGCTCGTGTTGTTCGGTTGTCTCACTGCCGATTGGGGATTATCATTAACAGCATGTCCGTCCCAGTGGATCAATTTCAATCGGGAACTCTCCAACGATGCCCGGTTTTGTTGATTGCCAGCAACGGTACGCGCGCGTACGGTACTTCGTACTAGCAGTTCGTTCCGCTTCAAGAAAATAGACCAGCAAAAACKAGAAACGAACCCATATCGAAAATTCCCTCTACGTCCGCCTGTTCACCACCATCGGAGAGAGTTACTGGTAGGGAAGGCTGAATCTTGGGACGCTGGGCCCTGCCTCTCTAATTCTGACACCACCAAGAATTTGAATAACAGAGACTTGCATCGAATCGGCTATCACCGATGGTCCGGTTGCAATTGTCCGAATCGATTTCCAAAAACAATGTGCGGAGAAAGTCGAACTGTCTGCTTGTTGCATTTGGCACGAGCGAGAGTAAGAGCGATGTGTTGCGTCCACAGTGTGTGCCAGATCGGAAGGAAACAAGAGGGAGAGATTAAAATTTCCAACTTGCAGCCTAGTCATAACAATTTTTCGGTTCCGAGACGCTGGCTCCGTAGTTCAAAAATATTCCTGTACTAGATCAAAAGTAGCAAATGAATAACCTGACTCTTAGTCCTAAAACACCTAATTTTACTCTGCTATAGACCACTAGAAAGCCCAAGTAAGTTCCATTATATTATGATGCTCTGAAKTCTATTATAAAACTATCACATGAGGAAGAAGATGACGTTTTGGAGTAATGCATTCTATCTTTTCGTCCGCTCACAGGAGGAGGACTCGTAATGATTCCGTCTCAAATGCAAAGGATTATTGAGCAGACTTCTTGTGTTGGCCATTCTATCTTCCTTTTTTGCTAACTCTTTGATGCTGGAGGGAACAGAAAGTGTYCTTTCTAATGATTTTTTGGAGAAGAAACAGACGTCGCTATTACTTGTGAGGTCCGGAGAGGAATTGCTACCCCATTGCGTGTTATTGTCATCGGCACATGATACAAACGAGTAATGGCACCCGTTTCTTGCCAGAAATCTGTAGAGATGGTGTCGAATTCGACGCATCACGATGCAACATCCTCGGCGGCGCTGTACTTCCATAATGACACAACAATCGTCACCACCATCGCCATTGCTTTGCCATAGTTGGACAACAAACTTCAGTATTTCGCAGCTGTTCTCGGTGTTGATCCTTGCGTTGTGTATACTGGCTCCGACATGACTGGTACCAAAACCAGTGTTGTTGCCGCTGTTCACGGGATCGCGAATTGCGTCAATAGCAGCTGCAATGGAAGCTGCCGTTGCTTCTCCGTAGTAACAATGAATTTTTCCTGCTGGAGTCGTAGAGTGGATGCACAAAATGGTGTTGAAAGCCATGTAGTCTGATATTTGGTTCGTGAGAGTTCTCAAGGAATTCTCCTTGAATTTCAGAGACGTTCGTTCGAGGGAACCATCCGACGGYACAGGCGGCAAATCGTTGTATTGAACACGCCAAGAAATAAACGGTTTTATTTTCATAGTCCCCTTGCTACCATTATTCGTTTGATTCGCTGRTGTGTCAGTTGCTTCGTCGTTTTCGTCATCATAGTAGTTATCACTGCTGCCGTTTGCCATCGATCTAGTTGGTCCAAGTTCTCTGTTTCTTTGTCTCGGGATGGTCTTTCCAGTGATAAATAAAGCATCACTTGAACCGTTTGCGGCCGTTGCACCGMCAACCTTCAACTTGCAAGATCTGAGGACGGAGCATGTGTCGACCTGTTTATCCGATCGAATGTGTTGATTCATTCTGTATTGGTTGCTGAAGTATGTTGTTCGTTTAGTTTTCTCCATGTAGATGGACTCGATACCAATCTCGTTGGTGTATTACTGTGCCTCTTGAATAGTTCATGGCATTGTGAACATGTGATGTTCCGCGTCAACGTACGGTATATGGTAGAAGTATGATAAAGAACAAATTCTGTTGTTATGAAGCCCTGGTACATGAAATTTCATTTCGCTATGGAATGTTGTGGATCATCAAAAAATTGAAATTTKACAACATTATATTTGAGATGGAATGTACGGAATGTTGTGGAAGATCTTACGCGATCTTTTTCATMACGTTTATTGAGCCGTTSAACAAATTCTTCAACGTAAAAACAATAATCTATTTATTGTTTGCAATACTGGATTGTCAAAGAACCTTCCAAAAAGAAACAAGAACCCTAAATGTTTTTTTGGTTGCTTAAATGCGATTGTCAGATGTAGAAAGTTGCCTTCGCAGTCGCAGAACTTGAGACTTCAAACGTTAGATAAAAAGCTGGGAACAAAGCTTGAAAAGTCCTGAAGAATGTAAGTCAATATTGATGAATGCTTCGGTAATAGCAAACGTACGGTATGGTAGAGGACTCCTAATGTCAAGCGCACTAAAGTCAAGTACTTGGCAATCCCCGTACAAATACTAATAGAAATTTTTAGCTCATTTTTACAGTTAAAAAAAGGCATCCAATGGACGAAAATAAAAATATTTCCATTGTTTAATTTCTTACTAGTCCCAAAATATTTCTATTAGTGGTCCTTAATACTTGAGATAAGCACTGATTTGATATTCTCAGTAGTAAGTACCTGGTTTAGAAATATTTTAGGACACTTTTTTCTTGGACGAGGGGGAGAGGAGAAATAAAAACGGGAAAATAAAAAAAATGACACCAGGGGAATTGCCAAGTACTTGACTTTATTGGGCTTGACATTAGGAGTCCTCGTACGGTACGTACCATACTAGAAACCAGTTCGTATGGATGAGAACATTAAAAATGAGCGCTAACGAAAATTCAATGGCCCAGATTTTGGGTGAAAATCTGCGATTCTCGGAAAAAATACTTTAGTGGAAGTCGTCCCCCTCTTGAATTCCTCTCTCTGTTTTACCCAGTGCCGTATGCACTTGGCACATGGACTACTTTGTACCACAAACCCACAAACCCACAAGCCTAAATCTGGGTCACAGGCTTCCTATTTGTGGGAATACATTCGGAATAGCAGTTTTTAGTTCTATTACTAGTAGTAGTACTAGTAGTGCGAGTAGCTAGTACTGTCAGTTCCACTAATACTATTTTTTGGTGACGGAGGAAGTCCATTTCTACACACTGCCACCACTTGCTTGTGAAGTCTTCTTGTGGGCTGAAAGCCAATCGTGGCAACAGTTGGTTCTACAATACCAATAGTTGCTCATCCTGCTGGTGCTGGTGCTGGTGCTGTTGAACCTGTCTCGAATTTGGGTGCTGCTGGTGCTGCTGCTGGTGCTGCTGTGGACGAGGATAGACCTGTTGCTGTTGCTGTGGCAGTGGCGGCCGAGATCCAGAATCAATGCTGCTGGGAAGCAGTGTCGCCTGCGCAATGTGATGAAAGTCATTTCCGCGGGGCGGCTCGCTGGCAACAACCATTTCACCGTCGAAATTACCACCGATGCTCCCGTCGGCTACGACCACACAGCCCTGGTGTTGCCTGCGCTCGATCAGCAGCACGGACTGCGCCGGCCGACGGTTCCACCTCATGCACAAACCTAGGTCTTGGTATTGTCGGCACGTRTTGAACTCGTGGATTCCCTCCTTCAGGAGCCGTTTCCGCTTTTTCGTCTGCAGGCGGTGCCGGACCCCCCACACCGCGAGGGGCACCAAGAGMGGMCCCGTGGCGAGAAGTGTGGCGTCGATCGCCCCMGGCCGGCTCGGGCGCAGCTTCGTGTTTAGGTTCTCGATCGCCTCGGTGAATTGCTCGGGTGTGAGCAATCCGTGCAGATCGATCCCATAGGGATCCGTATCGAATTTGAAGGCTGATCGTGCAATGTGTATGTGTATGTGTATGTGTATGTGTATGAGTGCGTGTGCACAGAACGAGTGAGTGTCTACGAATCGAATCAAGCTTCGATGGGAAACGTTGCGGCACACACGGGAGATGGCGGAAACGCTTCACCAAGATTTCTCCTATCGTCTCATGTCGTCTCGTCGGTCATCCATTCGATTCGATTCGATTCGATTCGATTCAAATACAGTAGAACGGAGACCTTGTACGTCGATCCAGAAGAAACCCGTCAATGTACTTACCTAGACCGCCATTGACACTTCTCTGAGGGACAATGATGCGTTTCCCGTTTTGAATGGAACCCATGATTTGATGGCTGTTTCGATTTTGACAGAGAAAATCAACGTTTTACATCGCGAAATTGCCGTCGAAAGATCTCCAACCCAAAAAAATGTGTTTTGTAGACGTCCGGTGCGGTCGTACAGGGTACCGTGTATTACCGTACCATTCTCAGTTTTACTACGGCCTTGCAATTTCCGCTCCGCCGCGGGAATGAAAATTCAAAATTCTGTACAGAAGGGTTTTTTAGGGGTGGGTGTTCAAAAAAGGGGGGGCTTCCAAAATCTGCGCGCGAAGGTATYGTCGGGACGGTTCTTGGTTGACAATACAAGGCGTTGCAACCTACGGTACTAGGTACTGTRCCGTACCGTAACCGCTCGAATTCACGGATTCTCGTTGCGATTGTCGATCGCCCTCGACGGATTCGTTGCTGATGCTGTTGCAGTTGCCACCAATACGCACCGGTACCTACCTTTCGGACGGCAGGTGCTTTCCGACMAGCGGGTCCACAAACCAMAATGAAGAAKCAACAACAACAGCAACATCGACGSCCGGAGACCGGCATTCTGCTGGTCCTCCACGGGAACAAGCAAACGGGCGAGTTGCTGCTGGGGCGGATCGGCCGGCTGGCCAAGAAACTGGAAAAGGAATTCGGCCTCAYCGCCGTGGCACCGGACGGTCCCTTTCCCGCCGACCTGTCGGAAGACKTCGGCGGCGATMRGAACCACCTGCGGACGTGGTGGAAGCGAGACGGCGACCACTACGCGGGACTCGACGACAGCCTGGAATCCCTCCGGGCCTTCCAGCAGGGAAAGAAGGTGGAAGGGATCCTGGGCTTCTCGCAGGGGGCCCGRCTGGCCCACCTGCTGGCCACCCTGCACCGGCGGCTCCCGGGGGAATGGTTCCCGCACCTGAGGTTCGTCGTCTTTGCCTCGGGGTACGCCGCGCCGACCCCGCCGGAGCTGCTTCCCTACCTGCCGGGGGGCAACGCCGGAGGCACCGAGCCGCCGCTGCTGCCTTCCCTGCACACCTGGGGGTCGGGGGACGAGCTGGTCACCCCGGACGAATCCGAGGCCCTGGCAGCCCTCTATCCCGAGAGCAGGGTGTACGTCCACCCARGGAGGCACCACGTCCCCACCAAGGGATCGGAACTCCCGGTGTACGTCGATTTCATACGGGAGGCCCTGTTGCCGCCGCCGCCGTCGTCGTCGTCGTCACCGCAACCGGGAGCCGGAGGATCCGGGGAAACCGAACCCCCGGCGTCGCGATCATCGCCAGCGCAAGAAATCGACGAGAACGCCATCCCCGACGAGGAAACAGCGGCGATGCAGCGCGACGAGATCCAGGCCCTGGAAGCCATATATCCGGGAGCCATCGATCTCCGGTCGGGACGACGAACCTCGGACGACGACGACGACGACGACGACGACGACGAAGAGGTGTTTGACTTTCCCATTTCGTATCGCATCACGCTGAACCACATGGAAATGGACCACGACGGTGAAGCTCCCGCGAGCGACACCACGAACTGGCCGAAACATCCGCTGACGGTCGAAATCACGTATCCGGTGAACTATCCGTCCGACGACCTCGAGGCCCACGCGGAACACACCACGGTTCCYGCCTTTCGGCTGCTGCACCAGAACACCGTCTTTGAATTCCCGTCCTCCGTCTCGGCGCAGCTGGTCTCCGTCCTGCAGACCACGTCTCGCAACGAACGGGGGATGCCCTGTGTCTTGTCGTGCCTGTACGCCGGAAGGGACTTTCTGGACCAGGACCGCGACTGGAAGGAATCCGCTCTGCCGGCTTGTGCTCCGGAGAGCGGGGCCGGCAGCGAACMCACGGACGGMTCCGGGGAGGGCTCCGYGGCCGTCGGCGAGGAAGGCYCCGCCCATCGGGAACACCACCCGCTCATCCGGGCCTCGTCGRYCGCGGAGATCCGGAAAGGAACCCTGGAGGGACTGGAAATCGCCGAGGGCCTCTTGCGAGAGTCCACGAGGGCCRCGAARGAAGGTGCCTCCGGAAGCAACGGCAACGAYGCCGGCGGGAGCCGCGGGGGCGGCTATTTTGGAGCCTACACGATCGGCCTCGTCGGAAAACCCAGCGCGGGAAAGTCGACCTTTTTCAACGCCGCCACCGCCTTTAGCCGGCAGAGGGGCCAGCACGGGGAGGCCGCCTCCGGAGGCAAACCCGGCGAGAACCAGAACGCCGCGCCCGGGTCCTCCCGGGGAAGCGGGTCCGACCTCGGCGGGGCGAGCATGGCGGCGCACCCCTTTACCACGATCGACCCRAACGTCGGGTACTGCCTGGTCCCGGCACCACCCGGTTCCTGCCCGGAGGACGACCACGGAGGCGGGGAGCTCTCGGAGGGGTGCGGATCGACGCACGGCCGGGATCCCCACGGCCGGCGGTTCCTGCCGGTCCTGCTGAAGGACGTCGCGGGCCTGGTTCCCGGTGCCTACGAGGGCCGGGGCCGGGGCAACCAGTTCCTGAACGACCTGACCGATGCCAACGTGCTGATCCACGTCGTGGACTCGTCGGGGAGCGCCGATGCCTCCGGAAACAAGATCGTCGTCGAGGGCGGCGACGAGACGGGGGGCAGCGGCGATCCGCAGCAGCATCAGCAGCGCACGGATCCCCTGGACGACCTGGCCTGGATCCGGGCGGAACTCGTGGAATGGGTRTATTCCAACCTCGTTGCCAAGTGGGCGGTCATCTCCCGGAAGGGGCGGTCGAAGCTRGCGGGCATGTTTAGTGGGTACGGACAGAAACCGGAAATGGTGGAGGCGGCCTTTTCGGCGCTGGAGGGCTTTCTGGCGGAACGCTACCAGCGCGACCGCGCCCTCGACAAGATACACGAGTGGGACGAGTGCGAYGTCCACAGGCTGGTCAGCCTCTTCCTCGGCGTGCGCTTTCCGATGGCCCTGTGCCTCAACAAGTACGACCTCTCGTCCGCCAGGGGCTTTGTCGATAAGATCCAGGAGTCGCTTCCGGTGCACGGTGCACACGCCGGCGTGCCCTTGTCCGCGCGAAAGGAAATGGAGTTCGTGAGGGAGCAAATGGCCGYGGAAAAGCTGTCGGGGGGRGCACCSCCTCCGGGCGCCGCTTCCGGCACACCGCCCCTGGGGGTGTGGGAGTGCCTGGCCTCGGCCGTTGAATTGAGRGAACCAATACTGGTGTTCCCCGTCAGCGACRTGGYGACCATGGCTCCTATGAMMGSCCTGARCAAGGTAGCGACCGGCGATCCSTCTCTTCCCACCAGCGGCATGATTCGGTGCATCGAGGCCTCCGGCGGATCCGCTCCCAGCTGCTGGAATTCCCGAGACGGACAATACGCAGCRCCCGGTYCCGGGGAGGGCAAGCGCGGGGACGCGGTGCAAAGGCTCCGGGACGCCGTCCCGATGAAGCCCGGGTCTACCGTGGAAGACGTGTTCCTGGCGCTCAAGCGGCTGGGAGCGCTGAGCGGGGAGTTYGTCCGGGCGGAGGCCTCMTCGGGTGCCCCCGGCGAGCGGCCCAAGCCGGTGCCCAAGCACGAACCCATGGGCCGGAACAACCGGGTGATCAAGATCATGACCAACAAGCGCACGCAGTGGCAGTCCTCGGCTCCCGCGACAAAGGAACGCAGCCGGTACCAGGGCAAGAAATAATAGCAGCACCCGCACGAATAGAATAGAGGATAACGATAATAATAGTACAACAGCAAGTACAACAGCAAACCGAAGCACCTTCTCGGTGCGATCCACCCCATAAGGTACATCCCGGCCAACAGACTTAAAAAAAAAAAAAAAACTACAGAAGAAAGGGGAACAGGTCACGAATTTAGGTTTCGTTCCCGCCGTGTGTATCCAGCGATAACGGAATAAGGACAGATTGGGTTTCCCTTTCTCGCACGATTACATGATTGAATCGTGGCATCCGTCTAAGTAATGTTTTATCATTCCCGGATAAGTATTTTAGTCTTAGTCTTGCTTTCCTGAAACTGCAGATGCGCATGGGGGGAGTGCGGTAAGTGCGAAGTGCTTCGAAGATTCCCACGTTGCACGGAACTCGCAACTGGTTGGAGTACTATGTACCAGAAACACGTATTACGTTCACTGTACAGCACAGAGCAGCGGTTGCAACGGTCAAGAGTTAGGCGAAGAAGATAGTCGGAGAAATAGTAGGGCAATGTACCGTACCTTACGAGGCAGTACTAATAGAGGCAACTAACCGCAGCGTCGTGAACTGTAAATAGACTACGTACAGTAGTACGTATGCTATGGTAATGTGCGTACGTACCGTTACGATCACTGATACTTCGTAGAATTTATTCCTGTGAAGTCTTTCTTGAGAAAGCTTCTTCTCGAAAAAAGATATCGTTGTCTCTTTCGGCACAGTGTTTCGAGCCTTTCCTCATCCCGAAAGAGTCACAAATTTAATTTAAAAAACAACACAAACACAAACGCAAACAAACGAATACTAATAACAAYAGWACAACACATCAAGATGGGTTTTATGAAGAACATGTTCGCAACGCTGGAGAGCGAGATCAACAGTGCCTTGTCCGAATCTCAAMAGAGCTCGACAACGTCAACGAAAGCAAAGAAACGTATCTCCGGTACTCCTCCGACTCGTTACGAGAGAGCCGTAGTGGGTCTCGACAAGATCCTCGCCCAGGTTACCAAGGTTGATCCCGATGGTGTTGACATCGTCTGCTTTGGAGGTGACGAGAGCCCCGACTGGTATCGCAATGTCAAGAATACGAAGGGACTCGAATCTATCGTCAACGAAAAGCCACCACGAGGTGTAAGTGATTTAAAWTTGTTGTGTTCTCCCAAAAGATTTTCGTATTGCGCAGCATTCTCTGCCGTACGACTCCACCTCGCTYGCCRACAACTCATTGAAATYCTTTGCCGTTCAATTTTGTATCACACAGGCGTGCAATATGGGAGCGGCCATGGACGAATGCATGCAAGAGGCCTTTCAAAACAAGGATATCACCACGAGACCCGTTGCCGTTCTGGTACTGACTGCAGGCAAACCAGATGATGCAGAGGAACTCAACGAAGCTCTAACGAGGGCCGTCGGTACGTGCGCCGAAAACTTCGAAACGTGTCCTCTGTCTGTCACCTTTGTACAGATTGGAGATGATTCGGACGCGGAGGCGTACATGAAGTACCTCGACCATAACATCCAAGCCGAGTGTGCGGCTAACGGAGAAATGTTTGATCTCGTTGATACCATCAAGGACGAAGACATCAAAGCAGCAATGKCCGAAATCAAGGGAACCGAGGAAAGCGGAAAGAACGGTGCCCTTATCGGTGCGATTGCTGGAGCAGCCCTTGGAGTTGGTGGCATGTACCTTGTCAACAAACAGCAAGCGAAGAAGCGCACCGCTGGATGGGGTGGAAAGTGGAAGGTCAGTTACGACGGAGAAGAGATCACCACATTGGAAGTCAAAGACGATCAAGCAGGTAATCTCGTCATTGAGGGTTTCCCATCTGGAGAACCTACAACAGGAAAGTACACCACAGAGGAAGAACACGACGAAGAATTTGCCATCAGTTTCATCGATCCTTCCGGAGATTGGGAAATCGAGGGAACGGTCGAAGACGAGCACGCCATCGTCTGGAGTGACGGAACCCGATGGGACGAAATTCCTCCCGACAATGGGCACTGGGCCACCTACGCCGCCGCTGGTATCGGTGGAGCCGCGGCCGCCGGTGCCACTGGATACCTTTTGGACAAGAAATTTTTCAACAAGGCCTCCAAGGAAGACCAATGTGATTACATCATCCTCTTGGATCGCTCCGCCAAGATGGCGGTTGTCGATACCGGTGTCGGTAACTAAACAGACGAAACGGGTTCYTTTTGTTATCCGTYTTTAAAAAGTAGTTTTGTACGTAATAAAATATGATCGTARACGATAACTCAAAATATTCTGTCAAACAAATTAAATAATACTGCTCAACGAATTACTTCGCATTATGTGTAGCGAGCAATATCGAAGCATTTGTATGGATGTRTGATCCATTATTACACAGCATCTGACCAAAATRTTGAACGACATATATAWAACATGACAAGGAGGGGTACCAACCCRCACGGCTTGCGGAATTCTTTGTCGAGAAAAGAGCAGCGCGTGATATTTGTRCTTCTCCCTCTTGTGTGCTTTSAATCACATGCTACAATACTGAATACGAATATGCAATTGATTTCAATACAGTAATATTATAATTACATGACCGAACTTGTCTAACCAGTATTTCCCATTCCATTTGCAACTCCAGTAATGGTAGTTAGCAGACAATCCTTCAGTACCTTATCTTCCTCCCCATCCTCAAACTTTCTGATTCTTTGAAGAGTTTCAGTTTGCAAGACATTCAATACATCAACATACGGGTTTCGAACTTCCAACAATTGCATCAGAACTTTGTTYTCTTCGCTCAAAATCTCATGACCGGTCAGGTCGAGAACAGCATCCTCGGTTTGCACATGCAGGGCACGAATCTCTGCACCAAGTTCTTTGGCTTTTTCATCTGAGACTAGCACGGTCTCGTAGTGTTGAGCAATCTTGGGTTCGCTCTTTGCCAAGACCATTTCTACCATATCAACGGTAGTTCGGAAGGAAGGCCATTCTCGGTACATTTCGCGGAGTTTATCGCCATCGTCACTGGCTAAAATCTTCTCGAAGGCCTCTCCCACTCCCAACCAGGTGGGAAGATTCAACCGCGTCTGTGTCCATGAAAAGTTCCAAGGAATAGCACGGAGACTCTCAACACCGCCGGTAGGTTTTCTTTTGGCTGGACGTGATCCAATGTTCAGGTTCGATAATTCCAGCTCGGGTGTAGCTGATCGGAAGTAGGGCACGAATCGTGGATCTTCGCTCACGATACTGCGGTAAGCATCGCAGCTTACATCTGAAATAGTTTTCATGAGACCTCTCCATTCATCTGTGGGGCGGACGTGCGTTGTTAATTTCTCTGCTAATACAGCAGCGGTGTAAATGTCCATGGTTCGCTCGGCTCTATCTTGGTACCCAAAATTCTGGTTGATCATTTCGCCCTGCTCTGTCACACGGAACCTTCCGTTGATAGTATCCGGAGCATGAGCTAGGATGGCCTGGAAAGTCTGTGGATTACCACCTCTTCCGACAGT
Organism: Pseudo-nitzschia multistriata; assembly: GCA_900660405.1. NCBI lineage: Eukaryota > Bacillariophyta > Bacillariophyceae > Bacillariales > Bacillariaceae > Pseudo-nitzschia > Pseudo-nitzschia multistriata. The sequence goes on along the minus strand of CAACVS010000602.1, from coordinate 17,691 downwards.
TCCACCCTTTCCATGGAAGAAGGTCATTTCTACGTTGGCATCCCTTGCAACTTTGGCCTGTCATCGAATTTGAAAAATTGCGCACAATGCAGTCGAACATAGAAGAGCACAAAATTGATAAGAACGAAAAACATTACAGAATTCAATAACGCATCCGAAAATTTTCATTTTGTTGACAAACAGCGTATTTGCAACGTACCAATGCCTCTTGAGTCTCGTATTGTGCCCAGCTTGCTGCCAGACGACCGGCATCCTTGGCACTATCGCTGTACCCAATCATCACCTCGTGCTTTCCATCGATTGCACCCATGTATGCCGGAAGACTAAAGAGCTTCTTCATGGTATCCGCTGCCCCATTCAAGTCATCCAACGTTTCAAAAAGTGGAGCGACACGCAGAGCCTTTTTCACACCAGCATCCTTCTGTAAGACCAAGACAGCGAGAACATCACTAGCACTTGTTGCTTGACTGATTACATAGGCCCCGAGAGATCCCTCGTGTTGATCGGCAATCATGGAAAATGTTTCAAGAGTATCAACTGCAGTAGGAGAGAAGAACTTTGGATGATCATTCCATTCACCAGCTCGGATCAGAGGTCTTGGTGATGCTAGTTGCTGTTGCAACCACGTAAGCTTCGTATCTTCGTCCCAATCGGAATAGGAACCAAGTCCTAAATAGCGCGTGATCGAGTCRATGGCCTCTTCGTGGCGGTCACTTTCTTGACGGATGTCCAAGGTGACCATAGTCAGCCCAAACGCGTGCACGTTGCGAATGATATCGGTCAAGAATCCATCTGCTTCGATCTCGTTATCAGTTTCCAAGAGCGAACGGTGGATCATCATCAATTCGTCCACAACTTCCTGTTTGGTAGTGTAGACATCGTCCACACCGTACTGTGATTGATTGTTTGCTGATTCGAGTTGTTCCTCTGCCCAAGTTTTGGTGCGACTCATTTTCTCAATCATTTTCGCCAGGATAACTCGGTAGGGTTCTTTAGTTTCGCMGGCAACTGCACGGAGTTCCTCATTGCATTCCATGATTGACAGTTCGCTCTTCAATCGCTCAAAATCACGTTTCAGCAAACTAGCCGCCTGGGCCCGATTCTTAAGGTTTACTTCTCTCGTAACATCCGGTGTTACGTTAGGATTTCCATCACGATCACCTCCCATCCACGATGAAAAAATTACGGGGCAGGCATCCAGCGGTAGCGACTTTCCAAGACTTTTTTCCATAACAGAGTTCAGACGCTTCAAAAATCCAGGTAAGGCTTCCCACAAAACAGTTTCGACAACGAGGGTACCACGCTCAGCCTCGTTAACGGGGGTTGGCTTTTCTCGAGCCACTTCATCAGACTGCCAAGTAGAAGCGATTTCACGTTTCAAGGAACGATCCAGTTCTGTTTGGTCATAGCCAGTGGACGGAATGTTTCGTTCTCGTAGATAATCGGCCTTAGTTAGGAGCTGAACGTCAATTTTTCCGAGACCGTAAAATTGAAAAGTGAGGTTACAATATTATTWCAAGTCTCTTCTACACACTCATTCTACTGAACTTACCCTTTGAACGCGTCTTTGCTTCTCCAAAATAGTACGGCGATTGACCTCGGTAGGATGTGCTGTCAAAACCAACTCRACTTGCTGTGACGTGAGGGCGTCATAAATTGCTTCGGGACTGTGCCCATCTTGCAAAAGCGCTTTCAATGCTCCCCCACTACATTTGTSAARGAAAATGCGAACAGSATTTTTTTKGGAAAAAGAAATCAAAGTAATACTTCTAGTGAGAACGACATTTAGGCAATGCCCGAAAATAGGAATCCAAACTGGGTAAAAAACAATCCGAGCTCCTTCTTTAACCTCTATTTTCCTGGGGCAGAACATTGTATTCACTATTCCATCCGTTTCTGCTGGCGGAGCYTGTCGATTGATCAATTAGTTATTACTCACCAGGAATCAAATCGATCAGGCAGGGCTTCTTCCCGTGTGGCCATATTTAGTCGTCGGATCCGATGGTGAGATTCCCCTGCATTTGCAATCGAAAGAAATCCATTGAAGGCACGGACAATGGTCAAAATTTCTTCGTTGCTAAGCTTGGCGCAGGCCTTGGTCAGCTCGGCAAAAATTTTGTCGGCGTCTTGAGCACTTTCAGGATTACGACCGGCCCCTGCGGCTCGCCACTCCTTTGAAAGCCCTCGCAGTTCTTCGATTTTTTGAAAAATATCTTCCCCGTGGTGATCCTTGACGATCTGTCCTAGGATGGATCCCATTGCACGAATGTCGGCTCGCAGGGGTGAGTCTTTGTCAGCGTCTTTCGTTCTCATTTTTTCCATCACATCGCTGTTGAAAAGAGTYCCTGGTTCGGCAAAGCTCGAGAGAGATCGGGTGGCCGTCTTGAAGGTCGGAGTACGACCGCTCATAACTCTTCTTCCCGCATAGGATGAGAGACCACGGCTCGCTATTGGCGTCGTCATCGCGGGGGTTGRGGACTTCAGCGTCGACGACAAGAGTCGACGACACGGGGATGACCGTAGCATGGTGATTCTAGAATAGGTTTCTTCAATGAACTGTTTCGGAACGGGTTAGAGTCCCTTAATTTTTTTGTGTCTTCTAAACGTTTGAACCAGAAAGATCTGATATCTMATTGTGAAAGTAATTGCACGATTTAGAACGTGACCGCTGTAACTTCGAGTACAGGATAAAACGACAAAAATCTAGAATATTGTTTTTGTCGAACTTTTGGGAAGTAACCAAGTGAATTTTCATGTTGCTACCACGACTTTCGAGGGAAGATGACGATGCAGTCCATCTGCCAGAAGAAATGAGGGAAARAAATCTACATTTTCATTCGCGCGTGCATTTTCGATCCTGAGAGAAAAATGCGCGCGTAAAATGTTGCGAAGTTCGATAAACGAATCTAATACAGTACCTCCGTTTCCACTCCTACAACTACTTGAGTACTAGTACAATTATTACTACTACTAGTACTAGTAGCTACTATCTTGTAGAGAGTGATATCATACTACTAGTACGTAGTACTAAAATAATACTCCTCCTACTACCACTGCTAGTAAGTACTACTATCAGAACACACCACTCTATTACTACTAGTACTAGTAGTACTATCATTAAGAATATTACTACTAATACTACTAGCTAGTAGTTGCTGTACTACTACAAGAACAACAATTTAGGATCATTGTTAGTAGTATCAGCACTTTTGTGGTGAACTGGTGCTGCTGGTGCTGGTGCTGCATGCTGGTGCTGGGCAACGACAACAAGAAAAAACAATTTGCTATGGCGTAGTTGTAGTAGTAGTAGTAGTAGTAGTAGTAGTAGTAGTA
>CAACVS010000602.1:3244-13535 GCA_900660405.1 Pseudo-nitzschia multistriata | reverse complement strand
ATAATCGCTACGCCATTCCTGGCGCTGGCTGGTCACTACCTTCAGCTTCTTGTAGCCTTTGCCGCAACAATTTCTTCTCCAACGTCTTTTGCGCCACAAGATCTTCGTAGGCCTTGCGTTCGTCCCAGTTTTCTGAGGCCTTTCTTCGGAATTTCAAAAATCCAAGCATTCCGAGCAGGTTGTTCCAAAATCCCATGAAAAAGGATCGGATGCTGAAAAAGGTTCCACTGCTGGTCTTTTTGGCCTTGATGGCCTTGATTTGTAGCACAAGTTCTCCGGCAGATGCGTCGGCTGCGCTGGCCGGGACGGTCTCGACGCACGGGCGAACCCATTTTCCGTTCATCATGCATTCGCAGGTTCCGCACTCGCCCTTGCCGCATCCGTATTGGATGTATTGTCCAGCTTGGGAGGCAACATCGCGGATAGGTTGGCCGGCCCAGGCCATGCTGGTTCTGGTCTCGTTGCCCTGTCGGAAGACGACGGGAATAGTACCCTTCAGGCCGACGCCATCAAATCCCAGCGATCCGGTGTCGCCGGCAGAATCCGCGAGGGTTTCCTTCTTAACCCATTTTGGAACGTATTTCTTGTTCTTTTTCTTGCTGCCTCCTGCGGCAGTCGACGCTTGTAGGGAAGTCGTCGTTGTCGCAGAAATAGAGGGGAAACGCCTTGCTGTCGCTCTCGATCCAAAGGCCAAAGTGCTTGTAATGGTGGAGGATGCAAAATATGCGATTGCAATCCATAAAATGTTAACAGTGCGACGACTCATTGYGTGACTTGTGGTTTCGATAACGTTTTTGTTSTGTTGAATTCAATTTAAAATGGASAAGAGAAGACGATGGAAAATGGAAGATAAAGAAGAATTATGTTGAGAGTCAAAACGAAGCTGTCAAGAGTATCCGGGTGATGATCCCACTCATACCTTGCTTCAATTGAACAGAAGCAGGTGAAGGCCAGAATTCTCTGTATTCAGTACAATACCTTATCTGGTGGTGTGATACGAGTACGAGTACGAGTACGAACTACGGGAGTTAAAGTAAAAATGAGAGGATACAAATCACTTCCTCGAAAGATTTTCACGACCCACCCATCAACGACATAATGATGCATCAAATTTTGTCKTTACTTAAGGCCTGGACTGCACGAAAATGAAGAATGCATTCTGTATGTATTCTCTACAGATGGAAAAGGAACAATTATTTCAAAAAACGCTACAACTTACGTCAGCGCGGGGAAAGATACAATTTTGTAATTCCAGCTGGAAGACACAATTTTCTCTCCAGTTGGTGGAACCCGATTCTTGAATGTCTTTTCGGAGTTGATCCAATCATCATCCTCCGTTCCGGGTGGAATCCATCCATCAAATCCATCAAAATGAAAAAGACACGAACACAAACGGTGTWCGTCGATCTCCATGTTTCTTTGTTTTCTTSTAAAAGTATTACTACTTCGCATGTTTTGTCTTTTTGATCTACTGTGAATTGTGATTAGACGCTCTATCTGGATAAGAAAAAGCCATTGCGACATCCATAAAATTGAAAATCTTGCGTTTACAAGCAAAAATCTATCACAGAACAAACTGAGAGCAACGAAGTTCATTCGTTCAATTGYCTAGTTACTTCCTCAACACTTCGGATCACCAAGGTCTATCTCTTGTCCTCCGATCCGCACTACAACAGGTCGAACTCACAATTTTATATTTTTCTCGACGACAGTCATACAYAAATAAACAATGGCATCTATCTCCTTTTCATATGCGCTGCTGCTAGCAGTCGCGTGCATCGTATTTTCATCAACAACGGTGCAAGGCTTCCAATGGATGTCGAAATTCAAAATGCCGACTTACAACCCCAACGAAGATCTCATCGAACAAACATTTGGTGACAGAAGTGAGTTTCTTTCTTGTGAACGCTATTTTCGTAGATTGCATGTATGCAAGAAGCAATATTGTATCAACTGCTTCCTCKCCTCACCYTATCGACGTCWCGTTTCTCATACATATTCMCATGTACACATGTACGATTGTTTTCCTATTCTCCACACAATTGTRATCTTACTCCTTGCTGCTTCTGTTCGATCTTACAGAACTTGTCGTCRTTACCGGGACATCATCTGGATTGGGCCGCAAGGCCGCCCTAGCCTTGTTGAGATCGGGAGAATACCACGTCGTCGGTGCCGTCCGTGACCTGGACAAGATGGAAGCCGTCGCCGAAATAGATGGCTTTGACATGGACCATTTCACTCCTATGGAATGCGAATTAAATTCATTTGCMAGTGTGCGAAAATTCTGCGACAGCCTTGATGAATTCCGAATGGAAAAACCCATTGATCGGTTGATCTGCAACGCAGGAGTCTATCAGCCAACCCTAGATTATGCCAAGTGGAGTGTCGACAACCACGARCAGACGATGCAAATCAATTTCTTGTCGCATTTCTTGATGATTTCCAAGTTAATCCCGGGCATGATGGACTSCTCTGATCCCAGAGTAATCATGGTGGGAAGCGTTACCGGAAACGACAACACGGTCGGTGGAGGGGGAGTATACCCTATTGCCGACCTACACGAACTAGAGGGCTTCGAAAGAGGATTCAAGAAYCCCATTCCTATGGCAGACGGATACGGATTTATCGGTGCCAAGGCTTACAAGGATTCCAAGTTGTGCCTGATGATRATGGCAAATTTCTTGCACTACAAGTACAACAAGCTGACAGGGGTCACGTTCTGCTCAATGTATCCAGGATGCATTGCCGAATCGCCTCTCTTTCGTGAGAAGCGAGAATGGTTCCGTACCTACTTTCCCATTTTCATGAAATTCATTACGGGTAAGTTTCAGTTGGCAGAAAAATAAAATCCGACGAAGTGTTGGTTCTGCTCATTCATGTTTTGACAACTATGTTTCTCACTTTCGATAAAAATTTGAATTCCTAATTTCTGCAAATATTTTCATTTGCCGATGGCATATCTCGTTCCCATTTATATCACTCTGCAGGTGGTTTTGTTGGAGAACACGAGGCTGGACAACGACTTTTCCAGGTAGCCCACGATCCACGGTGTTCGAAATCGGGGGTCTACTGGTCTTGGAATGGTGGCCCACGTGAAGGACGCGGTGCTGAAGCTCTGGAAAAGGGTGGCCAAATCAGTGGAGGCGGAGGAGCCGGGGGCGGATGGGATTCCATTTTCGAAAATGACCAATCCTCAAAGGTCCTCAACATCGATACCGCAGCGAAATTATTCGATACGTCTACGAAAATCACAGRTGCCGAATGGCCGACCCTGAAACAAATTRCAAGTCCCTGCCCAACACTCAAGGTTATCGGCGCTGTTACGCAAGGCATGGTGAAGCGCGAAGAATTGAAACGCATGAGAGAACTGGGACGACCAGGTATGTCCGATGACGATTTGGAAGTGATGGATAAGGCCATCGAATTGGCTGAAGCCGAAGAATTGGCTGCCACCCAAGCTAAAACTGTCACCACACGTGTCGTAGAAGCGAARAAACCTGCGAAAAWWTTTTCSAAGCGACAACAGGTTGTAATGTTTGCTGACAAGGCCGTCGGATTTGTGTTAAAAAATACTATTGGTCGTGTAGCAGGCTTCATTGGAAGAAGGCTTTTGGGCCAGATCCCCGAAACTGCTAAGAACGGGTCCTACCATGAGGAGATAGAAGTAGTTGAAGAAGAAGAATATGCCGAAGCTACTGYGACTGTTGCTGCTGTCGTAGATCCAGAAGGAGTTGAACTCCTGGAGGAAGCGATTTCCGAACAACTCAAAGAAGATGCGTCATCCAGCAGCAAAATAGTCACTGATACCGAAGACAAGGATATTCTCGTATCAGCATAGAAGAAAGGACTGAAAGACAACAATCGTRTGTTCGCAACATCCTTGGTACTGCTGTGATGGAGGTGCCACAATTGAGTTTATTTATCTTTATACGTTTAAAATAGCCATTAATATTCAAACAAACCTCATAGAAGGAATGAAATGCCATTWAGTATATACGGTGCCCACAAACGTTGTGCATACGTGACACAGAGGAAATAAAGGCAGTCAAAATCAGGGATCTACAAACAAGACGACCATTCAATTGAACTTCGAAAATTGGKTAGGACAAATTTCAAATTTAATTTAATGTTTAAAACAAAATTGAAATACCTCTTGYATGTACTCACTACACTACAGTACATGGTACGTACGGTACGTACGTACTCTTATTAGTTGAAAGAGCTGTTCGACGGTTTTTCGCTTGAGTCGAATCGAAACGAGTCTCCCCGGGCGTTTGGACCGTACGTCGTACGTCTACACTCAGCAATCACATTTTACATTTGATTTTGTCAACGTCACTTTCCTCGAACATGATCAAAACGCGAAACGCAACACCTTTCTCGAAGGATGGACGAGACTCCTGCACAGATCAGTGAAGCCAATATAACGGACAAGGTTGCCTTTCTTCATCGAAACAAACTGCAGAATCAAAATTATCTCGCCCTCGTGATACATACTCTGCTTAGAAACGGCGGACGTTACACAAAACTTCAAAATGACCAAATTGCAGACAATAATCCTAGCTCTAAGCTTTGCGACTCAGGCTACATCCTTTTCACCACCCCAGGCATGCCAACAACAATTCGTACGCGGACAGAGCTTGCCGTCCACCCCCGCCGAAGGAGGGGAGGAGGAACCCAAGCTGCTTKTAGGAAACATCGAATCCGAGATGCAAAGCGTCCGGGCAGATTCGGGCACTGAGTACGACTTTGGAGCAATCGACTTCCTTGCCCTGGCGAAGGAACGGGCTTCGGCACAGGTAGAAAGCAACAACAACGTGGCGGGGGAAGACGAGTGGAAAAATCTCGCGGAAGAAAAGAAGGAGCAATTTGGCGAAATCGATGACTGGGAAAACTCYATGAAGGAAGCCGGAAACGCMGACAGCCAGATTCTCATGTTTACAGACACGTCCGAAGGGGACGAAGACGGCGAAGGCGGCGACGACGAACCCAAGCTGTTGCTGTTTTAGAAAATCGGAATCGATTCCGAACCCTGCCGGATTAGATACACTCATGCAGCGCTAAAATCACAAAAGTGCTGCTCTAGGATTTTTAGTGGCAACACCTATATGCTCGACGACGATTATATTCCGTTGCCATATGTTATTTTTACTCTCTGGGGAAACCRATGGCATACATTCTCAACCAACAAATTAATAAGCAAGATGCAAACAAGGAATTAAACATTMAACAAGATCCAGTGATCTAYTTTCAAAGCAGGCAGTCTTTGGGACGAAASATGAAGCAGCASAAAGCGGCATTCGCTTTCAATTTACCGTTATGCATCGCAACATCACGACCATACCACTAAAATTAATGCCTTGGAGTCTTTCCCTGTATTTAATCAACATGGAGATAGTATTCCAACTACTGATTGTTTAGTTCGAAGTAGGAAAGCACTATTTGACTGACGTGCCAACACGCACCATACTACTACTASTAGTAACATCTGTTGAGTATTTTGCGTGTTTTCGCATTRGTCAAAGATCATACCAGCYGTAACATAGCAGAGTTGACAAAGAAAAGTRATGAYGATGCASCATAGCARCGTTTGCATAGATACAACAACAAATTCACCTMTAAAATKAAACCAATGCAATGACATTTCTTCCTTGGTTGCCATCAAGGTAGATTTCCTCGCCATCCTTTTCTTTTTCGCTGTTGCCATGGGGGAGGGTTCCTCCAGGAAACCAATGCCAGACATGAACCACTTTTAGAGTGCATGTTCAAAGGAAAAAATTGTCAGAAACTCTTCCATGTTTTAGAATGCCACAATATGTTCTTCCTCATCTGGTTTTGGATCAACAATGATGGGATTGGATCTTGTTGCATGTGACTCGTTAGGTCCCATGCGGTTAAGGAGGGGAGCAATGCATGGGATGGTGCGYAGTACACCATGAACCATACAAGGGGAGGTGCTGTGTTTCTCAACAGAAAAATCTAAAGAGGACCAAGCCCTKCTTTATTTCCATAACGATGCTTTCGAAATCTTTGTGAACATCATCGACACTTTTACCYAGCATAAAGGGCTTGTTAGAGCCCAAATGCAAATGGCATTCATCTATGAACTGAAGCAAATAGCCAACCGGGGTTAAAAATCAAGTTCCAAATCTGCCACAARACTGTTCTGAACTTGTTCCATCCTTCCTTACAMCGAAGATATCAAAGTCTTTGGATCAATGCGGGGACCAATGGTTTCATCCCTTGGTTTTTCCCAATTCCAATTTGTGACAAAAAGTTGAAACAAAGCACAAGCATTAATATAAAAAAAAGTGGAATTGTCAATTGGAGTTCGGCGACAGGCAAGACATTGCAATGATGTTAGATTGTCCATGATCCTTGTTCCTCCCTTCTTGCAATCGAACTTGTATTTTTTCCCAGTCCATTGAGCATTAACTCGCTCTTAATCAAATGAAGTAGCTGAAAATCTGACCGTGCAGGGTCCGCTCCTGCTGTTCCTCTTTTTTCTTGATTTTCTCTAGCAATTCCTTCACTCTTTGATGGGGTCGTTTGTTCTCCTGCTYGAGTTCATCATTCGTAGGTGTAGGTGCACCATTTTGGTTCTTGTTCTCTTTTCTAGTTCTCGGCATCTTGTTGATAAATGAATTGCTGATTTGAAAAACGTCGATGCATAACAGATCGATTTCAAAACCATCGATTCATGCCAATGTCGACAACCGACGATTAAGAGATGTCGATCCCCGCCAGGACCAACGTTAAGATCAACAATTTGTTCCAACGTCGATCCATGCCAAGCGATCCATGCCAAGCGATCCGTGCCAAGCGATCCGTGCCAAGCGATCCATGCCAAGCGATCCGTAAAAGCTCAACGCTTTTCAAATCAGATTCTCATTTTTCTCTCTACACCCAAATTTTCGGACAACAGACGATCCATGCCAACAAAACTTTAGAATACTTTACAATAACGGGGATCACCCAAGATTATGTACCGGTATGAAGAAAACCGAATTTTTTTGAAATCACAGTTCTTTCTTGTATCCACGTAGGATCCACSTACAGTAAAACTCATACAAAGAGTACGTAAGTTGGCTTTCAAGCACAGCACCGGCCTTTCACACCACGGAGCGTGTATTTCTCGGGAATAATCCGATGCAAAAATTTGGCGCGCACCTTGAAAGAGATGTATGTATCACGCCGGCCAGTGCWCGTASGCACAGYAGGAACGTTAGTAGACCCACCRGTAGCAAACGATTTGTTCGCGCAACATGTATGTGACATCCAACATTTTTCTACCTTAGTTCGAACAGTACTAAACTACTGTATTATTTTTGAAAGGCGGCGACACATTCTGAGACAAGAGAGACAGAACGATTTGTCCCACGTTTTGTGTTTTTTGGTTCACTCTCCTTCAGAGCGAACACTAAGTGACAAAAGTACTACGACTAATTTTTCTAGCCTTATGAGGCTAAATCACGAAGAAGAAAGAGCTCAGTTGTTATTGTTACGGCGCGTACAGTACGTGGTCTACTGTATCGTACCGCACGCATTCTGCYTCAGTCGAGAGAACTATGATCACATATCTATTCTTGTTGTTGCGATTCGAGTTCTTTGTTTCGAGGCATCTCTCGGTCTCACTTCCATCCAAACCACCCGCAAAAGAGTGCGACACCCGAACCGCAAAGCCAAACAACCAACRCKTCCCATCGATGAGCAGCAACAACCGATTCCGAAACGCCGCCCAAACACCCMRAAGCAGAACCGCCACCATCGATGTTCCCCGCCGCCGCCAAACCCCGCGGTGGCCGAAGCCCTCCGAAGGAGGAGCAGGAGGGGAACGAGACGGCCACCGGACGGTTTCCAGCAGGAGGCTCGTCGTCCCGGCCCCGAGGGCGGCGATCCGGGCCAGCACCGATCGAACGCCGAGGCGGGATTGGAATCCGCGGTCCGAGCGGCCACCTGGCCGACGGATCCGCACGCGGGAGGCCCTCGAGAAGAGCGGAGACCCGTCCGGKGCCGTCGCCCTCGGCCACACGGGCCGCTACCCGCCCCGAGAGGATCAGCAGCAGCAGAAACAGAAACGGACGCTTCAACAGCCTTCCAGGCCCAGCGCCGGCGATGGCATCGGGGCCATGGAACAGAGCATGGCCCAACGGAGCTTTCTCCGAACGGCGGCGATCCGCGACGGAATGAAGAAACGCCAGCGGCAACGAGAGTGGGAGGCCACCGGAAGGCCCGGCGACTCAGCGAGCGTTACCACCGCGAAGAAGCGAATGCRGCAACACACCAAGACCAAGAACATCCGGCCGTCCCATCTTCAAACGCAACGGCAACACCCGGGGAGTCTGCCACTTGCCAAAACCATGCAACGAAGACTCCCGCAAACCCAAACGAAGCACYATCACCAGAAGCCACGGCGGCACCTTTTGCTGCAGCAAACAAAACAAAGGCAAAAGCAAAAGCAAAAACAGAAAACGACCGTCCATGGGCAACGTGTCGGAAGCGATCCGGCAGGGCCCTTTGTTAGGAGGAACAGCAGCAGCAGTGGCAAGAACCATAACAATTTCCATAACTATAATCATGACCAGAATCACAACAGTAGCACCACCAAATCAAGGAAGAAGATGGACGAAAAGTTATCGCCAAATGAAGCAAATGCTGCCAACGAAAGATTTTTTGCAGCCAACGCCTCGCCAAGTGTTGCCAACCTTTTGATTAGTGACAGCGAGAGCGAGGTCGAGAGCATCTGTAGCAGCTCCGACGACACTTTTGATCACAAGGATGACCATCAGGCCTCCAACAAGGCTGACAACATCATTTCCAACAACAACAGCATGCAATCGAGGGAAAGTGCAAACGCCAAAAATATCAAACACGGCAACGCAAACGACAACAACAGAGTRCAAACCGTAGCGCGACGATACCAACCATTGTTGGCTGTAGGGAGTGCAGCATCGGAACGGAGAGAACCCTWCCCGAGAGGAACACCGGCTTCCGCACCCTCGATGCCCGTGCAAGCCATAGAACACATCAAGATCGAAGAACCGTCCGTGATTGATCTTTCCAACGAACGAGACACCGACGACAMCGTCAAGGTGGAACGGGAGCGTTCCCCGGCGCGCCAAAAGGCTTCCGGGATCAGCGGAAACGCCACGGTCCGAGCCATTGCGGAGGTCCTCCTCAACGAGGCYATCGGGCGGGGTGCCGAYCGCCACGAAATGGAGCGGTACGCCTCGGAATTGTTCCGCCTCGGGCTCCACTCGAGGAAGATGATACTGGATGCCCTGTCGGACGAGCGCTACGTTCCGAACCTGGAGCAGGAGGTCCGCAAATGGCACTGGATGAAGGGCTACCACAAGATTGTCTTTCAGAGCTGGGTCCTAAAGGAGAAAGAACGCAAGGAGCAGGAGCTGCGAGAGCAACAGGAACAGCAGCAGCAGCAACAACAGCAACATCAACAGCAACAACAGCAGCAACATCAACTTCAGCAGCAACAACTTCAGCAGCAGCAGCAACAACAACAACAACAGCAGCAGCAGCAGCAACAACAGCAACAACAGCAACAACAACAACAACAACAGCAGCAGCAGCATGATCGTCATCATCAAACCGAAGAAAGGAGCCAACACAGAGACGGCGTCATACACTATCCCATGCGACGAGTCGGAAGCTTCGATCTGTGATGATACCACGGTGCATCGCAGTCTGGAAATCTTTTTTTTTTAGAGAATGGATCGAATGCAAGGGAAAGACAATCCGATATGATCGAAACGAATTAGTGTTTCGCTCTCTCGCGCGGAGCAAGACGGACGAACGATGCTGCATGCATACATCTATTGCATGTATGAATTTGATTGAACGACCTTTTGCAGGGGTGAGCGCAGCAGAGAAAAGCCCATGGTAACATTTGGTTTGGTATCAGGAGGACGGCTTGATGATCAAGGAAGTGTCGCAACTAAATGAAAAGTATGAAAACATGAGATGTTGCGGCTTGCCTTTACTTAAGCTATAACACACAAGTGCACTATAGATTCACCATCATTTCTTTCATACTGAAGTATTATTTTTGTTACAACAAGAAGTGTAGTGCGTTAATATGTTCCTTTATGAATACAAAAAATAGGTGGAGTTGCTGGAAACGCACGAATTCAGACATGACAAATAATAAGCAATTATCGTGGTGGCATCAAACGAAACACTTGATTGCTTTAACCGCAAGGCGGTTGTGTCCCGGGCATCGATTGTGGCACGGCATGTAAATCGAGAAGGAGGAGCAAGCGGGCGGGCGAACGTT
>CAACVS010000595.1:149375-174685 GCA_900660405.1 Pseudo-nitzschia multistriata | reverse complement strand
CCTTCAAATCGTTTCGGATGTCGAAAAAAATTCGGACCATTCCACCGCTATTTTGTTCTTGTCCCTGTTGCCTCCATTTTATACTAGCTATAAAAAAGTTATTTCTTGTACAACCAGAACGATATTTTGCGAACTTACTAAGGAGAGTGAGAGCTTCGTAACGGTACCCTGGACTTTGTCTAGCATGCTCTGCTTATTGAGTTATTGCAGTTCCAATGGTCAGTTTGAGGCTTTGAGGAGTTGTCATTTTTTTTTGGTCTGTTTGACGATGCAGTAACAAAGTGAGTGTGATGTGATGTGATGTGATGTGATGTGCGGTGTTGTGTTGTGTCACGTGGTGCGTCACACCAATAAGAAAATGCGTCATTTTTGTGTGTTATTTAAGGTGGTGTGGTCCTGGACCAAATGGCACTACCATACGTGTAGAAAAGTACTTGGTCCTGGTCCTACACCGATATAATAACTAATATTATTTTATGTTGGTAAATATGATGGTTTGGTTTATAGTTTATATTCTGGTATGGAGTGTTTTATATTTTCTTGGTTGGATATTACAAGCAGAGAAATGAATGAGCAGAAAAGGTGTTTTATATAAAGTAATTGTTTTAAACTCTTTTTGGTATTTCAGTCTTATTTTGTGTAGGATTTGTACTGCAGTCTACACAAGTGAAAATCATGGAAACTAATTGGGCGGAGACGGGAAAAAGTCAAAATGCGTTTTCCTTTTTTATTTTTTCTCTGTCTCGTTTTTTTCCGCTGACGTATATTTTTGCTCATGACATAACATATATCAGTACTTCATGCATTATTTTAATTTTATTCATCTTGGTTCCTCTTCGAAACTTCATTTGCTTAAAGCAACATGGCGATGACCAAGGCGCCAGCAGCAGGTACAATGCTCCTGCTTTTAGCTTTAACATCAGAGGCAGCAAACACATCCATGTCAACACTGTCTGGCACAACAGAGACTCTGGCAGAAAATACACCCTCTGCTTCCTTTCCTGATGCCTGTAAGTCGCGCACCCTAGAAAATGAAAAGCTCTGTGCTTTAGTGCTGCCGTTGTCTCCAAGACGACGGAGTGGGGGTCTTGGGGTTGGGCGTTGGGTTGGGGTTGGGCGTTGGGTTGGTCTTGGGCGTTGGGTTGGTCTTCCATCAGATCCCGTGTATTTCAGAACCGCACTGCCAAAGCAAGTAAAAGAAGTTGGATTTGGAGACTCGGGATTGGAGAAGAATCCTGCAGTAACAACGCTAGTAAATCCGGTGGCCTTCTCGTGGTTGTCATCATCATCCCAGTTTACCTCGGTGAGAGTGTCAGTTTCACCATCAATACTCACAATCATTCGGCCCTGATGCTCGTTCTCACAAACCACGTCCCTGAAATCAGTGATGAAATAATCTGTGACAGAATCATCGGTTGTCACACAAATTTTAAAGTCTTGACCAACCTTGAACGGACCTGTGTTGTCGCCACACAACGCTGCGGTGACACTGATCTCCTTCGTTGCCTCTGCACTAGCGTCGGTGGCCGCAGTGCCAGAGATATCCACCTCTGTTAAGGTGAAGGAATTAAACTTTGCTGTTAGGTCAATTGTTATGGTCAACTTGGAATCAATGAATGAAACAGGTTGGTGAACATTGTTTCTATTGGATTCCTTCCAAAACTGATAGTAGTAGACTGTTCTGACACCTGAAATGTGAAAAGAAACGGATTCAGAAACACAAAAGATAACAAACCAGATGCATGTTGGGCTCAGTATATCCAGGGCAACTTACAAAATTTAGCCTCCGCGGTATTGTCGTCGATCTTTTTGTAGATGTCCTTGTGCTCGTAGTCTTTAATACCAAATGGAGCTACTCCTAAACACCGCGAAAGACATTAAATTGGTCAGGTTTAAAATGGTGAGAAACACAACAACCATGTTCACTTTTTTGTGACGTATCCTTCCCAACTAGCAACTCACCGATTGCACAATTTTCTCTGTCAGAGGTCATAAATTCAACTATTTCTTCCATGCCTGGTTGTTCCATGGCAGAATAAATGGCTTTGCCATCGGCAGTGGTGCTGTTCCACATTACCATGAGGCCACTTTTATCCGATTCGTATTCAATGACATCATCTTCGGTAAGTTTTTTTCCCTCGCTACATTCTTTCCCGTTGTCAGGCATGGTGTAGATCTCTACGTTTGGTAGTACTTTGTTGTCCTTGTTGTACTCAAAAAGGACGAAACCTGAAAGGGGTTCCAATGATCGGATGTGTGCGTGATTATCGTATCTTTCGGCAGCAATGAGTTCCCACTGGTCAATGGGTTTGACAATGGGACTAGGAGTGGGGCATGTAGATAGATCCCGGCAAAATAACTCTCCACTGTCACAACTCGTGCCCAAAAAAATCTTCATCCATTTCCAACCATCTGCGAATCTATGGTGCATATCGCCCGTGGCATCTTCATCCGCTGCTTTCTTCCAAGAGGGAAGGCACTGATTGAATTGCTCGGCATTATTAAACATTCTATTGAACTTCTCTTCAAAATTACCTTCGTCGTTTGGTTTTGAGATATCCCAAGAGTCGAGCCCCTGATTAAACGTTTTATGGTTTTCAAACATAGCATAAAAGTCAGTGACAGAACTAGTATCCCACCCTACGATGGATGGGTTGTTGAACACGGATCCCCCCGAAAACATTCCTCTCATTTTAGAAACCTTCGACACGTTCCAGCAGTTCAGAGCGCCGTTGAATCCGCGCGAATATCGTTCTGTAAAAGCACTCGTCATATCCGTGACGTCGGAGGTGTCCCAGCAACGGATGTCCTCGCTGTTCTCGATCGCTTGATTGACCTTGTTATAAAACTGACGGTAATCAATACTGCCATCGATCTTTTTTCTTGGTAGTTCACACTGTCCACAGTCGAAATCATCACCCGCGTGAACAGCGACAGCAATGGCGGCGACACAAATGGCAGAGAGTTTCATTCTTTCGGAGACTGGTAGATGTCGATGAATGAAAAGAGAAAATGGGTGAGCTGGAGACTTTGGTATGCAATTGGCAAGCCTCTAACAATCTATGCATGCTACAAGCCCCTATGGACAACACCGTCGCCGTCGGCACCACAGATGTACCGAAGAACCACACAATGACGTCGTATTGGAAGAGATCCGCAATGGACGCGGCCCCTCAAACGAATTTCCTCCAAAACCGAAACGAAGGCCACGGGGTCGCCGTTGGCATCAAAGCATTCCCCGGTTGTTGGCGGGACATTGCTCGGCCATTAAAAGAACCACACAAGGACCCCTGGTGGACTCGGCTGTAAACATCGGCCCCTCAACTAGAGTTTCTCCAGAACCGAAACGACGGTTACTGTTACGGGGTCGCCGTTGGCATCCAAGACGCTAGGACTCAGCCCGAGTCCCGCACAGATCGGTCGTATCGGAAGATCCGGCACAAGGATATTGCGTGTCCTCGGCAACCCCCTGGAGCTGGCCCGGATGATGGAGGCCGCCGGTGCCTACGTTACGAGCCTCTCGGGGCAGAGCGCTGGAGGACGCGGAGACAAACGCGGCGGCGAAAGTCCGGGAGACAATGCGGGGGAGGACTCCAAAGCAGTTCCCTTTATCTGCATCCGGACCCGGAGCGAAGAGGTCCTCGTGGCGCATCTGGAAACGACGAGGGGATCGCCGGTGGGTTCTACCCCTATCGCGCAGTCCAAATCACTTCTCGATGAAGAAAGGCCAAGTTTTGTCACGGACGAAGAAGTCTCACCTTCTGAATACTTTGTACTCGTTATTAGGAAATTTTGACTTAGTTTCTTGCATTTCAAGCTGAAGCCAAACAAAAATTATGGACGGAGATTACAGGTGCAAGATTTCTGAACTCATTCCTTTCGTACTGGTATTACACGAACGATGAAAGCAATTGGAATATGTTGGCGACCGACTTCGAAGTTCGAAACAACTTATTTGAGCATCTCTCCTTTTTTTATTTAACCTTCACTCGTCAATGATAAAAATATTGTTGAGAATCTGTTTGTCATAGTTCTGGCGGAAACTGCTTTGATCCAATCAGCAGGGGGGAGACTGTTACTTCGAGGCTTGAATTGAAGGAACTTGCTTAACCCAATCGAGAGATTGAGTTAAGCCAATAGCAAAGAGAAGGATTGATGTTTTTGAGGAAACTGATCGTGATGTAAGATGGATCCAAAGGAAGTTGTTTCATCCAATCGATCGACTCACTTATTGCAATCGGCACAGACAAACCGTAACTTCGAGGATTGAATTGAAGGAACTTGCTTAACCCAATCGAGAGATTGAGTTAAGCCAATAGCAAAGAGAAAGATTGATGTTTTTGAGGAAACTGATCGTGATGTAAGATGGATCCAAAGGAAGTTGTTTCACCCAATCGATCGACTCACTTATTGCAATCGGCACAGACAAACCGTAACTTCGAGGATCGAATTGAAGGAACTTGCTTAATCCAATCGAGAGATTGAGTTAAGCCAAGAGCACAGAGAAGAACTGAGTTTAAGGAATTCATCGAATTAAGCCAATTCCAAAAAGAAGAATTGAGAATGTTTTTGAGTTTCACTCTTTCATTGATTTTGTAAAGGTTAAGACGAGAATGACAGAATTTTCTGTGTTCACACCATGCGTTACTGTTATTTATGAACGCGAAATACGGAACGTATGTACATAGGTATATATATAAATAATACATGCGTACATAAGCATCCAACAGGCCACCAAAACAAGGAACAGCGTATTCCTCGATGTCTGATATAGTATGCAATATTGTATGCAAAATGCAACTGAAAATCCTCTCTCATTATTGCCTTTGGGCATTAAAATTCCTACTGGATAGGCATATGGTGAGATCCAAAGCACATATGGTAATACCCGTACTCGTACCTCTTTGGCGCAAGCACAAGCACAGGCACAAGGTTCAGTGCCGTACCGTATCCTGTACTCGTACTACCTCCGCATGTGAAGCAAGTACTGTAGTACAGTACGAGTGCAATTACGTACTCGTACCTCCGCTTGAGGTCGGTACAAGTACGGTCCTACTTCTACCAATAAATCCTTGCTCCCGCGCACGCCGTGACGGTGGCCCTTTTCCTTCAACGGACGATCCCAGCCTTCTTGGAGGCTGTACCGGTAGAGCAAGTTGTGCGTTGCATGTATGTTGTACTCATACCCACCGGTACTGGCCGGTATGGTACTCGCATTATGATCATGTGAAATGATACAGTACCAATGCAATAAACCACGAACCAGTTCAAGCACGAGTATTCGTACTCGTCCTTGTAGCCCAAGGACCAAACTTTAAAAAATTTCCCTTCATTCAACGGTTCTACTCACATAATTTACTTAACCCTCCGTCTTTGTGACTAATTGGAGCGGAAAATTGTGGACCACCACATGGAATCGCGGGAGTCGTGCAGTACATCGTATTACTACTACGTAATACCCATTGGTACTCAGAGCTTGGCATCGTCCTGTAGGGTACCGTACGGTTCCCTACCTCATTGGATGCTTGTAGAAGGTATAGTATGGGGAGGTCCTACGGCAGGGGTCATAATTATGACACCTGCCATACGGTACGTACCGACCGGTACAATACAATGGAGTACTCTCGTACTACCTCGTACGGTACGGTAGAACGAACTCGTAGTTGTCGTTTACGAAGTAGAAGTACGGAAGAAGGAGTGCGTTACGTTACCTACACTGTTGTACGAGTACGAACGACCTACGGGTACGAGTACGAAGTACCGTACCGTACCCTAAGTTCGACACGGTTCTCCGAGGGATTTGCTCCGAATCGGTGTTGAATCGTAACGGTTCCGTTCTTACTGTATTCACGAACCAGGTACGGTACGCTACGGTACGAGTGCAGTACGTACGTTACAAGTACTTTACCATCTATTCTCGCACCGGTACGAGTAGCGCGCGCACCTCATAAAGATGAGTTTGCGTTGCGCCAAGAAAGAACCGTTATTCAACCCTGCGAGCAGCCCGAACCCACGCGCAACAACGGAAAGCGTCACCGAACGATTCGCGGTCGCAGTTTTCATTCGCTGTCGCAGTCGCTGTCGCTGTCTCCCTTGGCATTCCCACGAACGACGCCAAGGGATTCGCTACTCCCATCAAAGAAACAAAGCAACAAAGCAACAAAGCACTAGGCCAGAAACAAGCAAAGCAAACGAGTGCCGCAGCAATGGTTCCGATATCTACTATATTGCAGTAATATTGTAGCAGTAAAGAACATTAATCATCTCAACGAAGCCGGATCGAGTTGATTGCTGTAGCAATCACAGAAGCAGCAGCAGCAGCAACAGCAACAGCAACAGGAGCGACAGTAAGAACATTGAAATCGGTATATACATCTACATCCACACATACATCTACATACGTATACATATACATCCACTTCCACATCCACTTCCACAGCAATAACCGCTCTCGACGTTTCAAAAGTTGTTGCTGCCGAACAGACCCGACGCCCCGACAAGAGACGAAGACAAAGTATATTTTCGCCTTCCGCGCAGTTTTGGACGGAGAGTCTCTGGTTTAGCCAACCCAAGGCATTTGACTCCCACTCAAATATTTCTATTCGTTTTCTCGAAGAGACGTTCCTGTGACTATAACTGCAACAGCAGCAGCAGCAGCAGCAGTTTGGAATTCGAACTCGGATTCGAACTCGGATTCGAACTCGAACTCGCCACTAGTCTTGTCAAAAATAGCGAAACCAAAGAGAACGAAGTAAAATTTCATTTCGTTTCCTTTCCTTTCCTTTCCTTTCGAACAAGAACAAGATCTAAAACTAAAACTTGAACTAGAAAACAAAGATGGTGGCGAGAAGAACTACCAGCATCGTCCCCGACGACGAACCGGGCGCCATCGAACTCATGGAAGACGATCAACCCTTCGACGTTGTCAAGGCGAATTCGTCCCTCGACGACGGATCCGATGGATATGGTCACCGGCGAAGAAGAGGAAGGGCAACCGTGACAGCAAGAGCAAGAGCGAGAGTAGCAGCGACAGCAACAGCGACAGCAAAAGCCACGTCCAAGGAAGAAGAAGAAGAAGGGGACCTCCCCGCCCTGTCGTCTTCGCTGAACAGCAGCCACAACAGCAACAGCAACAGCAACGATAGAAACAACGCCAGCAACCCCAATGCGCAGTCGCTCAACGACAGCGCTCTCTCGCAGGCGACGGCACTCACTCGCAACGTCACGGGGGGGCAATCGGCCCGCACCCGCCCCCTTTCTCCACCCAGCCGAGCCGGCCTGGACGATCCTAGGGAATACCAACAGCGAAAGAGGCGTGTCGCTGGGGAGGACGCGGGTGCCAGCAACACCAGCAACAGCAACAGCACCGAGGGAAACGGAAACGAAAACGGAAACGACGAGCATCGAGACAACGAAAACGAGATCCAAAGCCAAAACGCCACGGAGCGCTTTGCTCCCTCCTCCCGGGGCCGGTCCTACGCAAACGAGATGCCTATGGACGAGCGAATGGAATACGAGGACGAGCTCCGGGCCCTGGCGCTCTGCGACGACTACGACGGATCCCAAGGAATGCCCGACTTTTGTGACTCGGCCCTCAAGGCCATGAACGAAATCTGTGCCGGCGCCACTGGGAGCGGCAGCGGGGCAGCTGCCGGTGGTGGCTTGTCATCGACACCCAAACCGAAACTCAAATTAGGAGAGCGCCATTCGGTCCACAACGGCGCGTCGGGGGTGGAGGAACAAACCGCTATCGAGGTCGAGTACGTCGAGCCAATGTACAAGGGGCGAAGGTTCAAGGACGACGATGGTGCAAACCACGCGTCTCCCAAGCGCAAAAAGGCACTCCTCCGTGCCATGACCAAGCGGGCGAGGGACGAGTTTAAGAGCAAAACACACTCGTCCACAAAACCACCCAAAAACAAGGAAGACGCCACCTCCGACGGTGAACAAGGGGCCACCAACGCTAGCGACGACAATATATATGCAACCTTTAGCAGCATCGAAAAACGAAAATTCCTCAAGCTCATCAACGGAGGCGTCTCCCCACTTGACGCCACGAACACCATATTGAAGGATCGAACTACCAGTGGCAACAATGACCAAGACAACGACGAAAAAAGCCACGACAGCGACGACAGCGACTATTACCCAGGCATTCCCGACGA
Organism: Pseudo-nitzschia multistriata; assembly: GCA_900660405.1. Lineage (NCBI taxonomy): Eukaryota > Bacillariophyta > Bacillariophyceae > Bacillariales > Bacillariaceae > Pseudo-nitzschia > Pseudo-nitzschia multistriata. Next base: position 166,520 of record CAACVS010000595.1, on the reverse strand, counting down.
CGACGAAGATGAAGAAGAACAGGAGCAGGAAGACCAAGCCGCAGTGGTCGGGGATTCCCCCCACTCCAGGGCCGGCAAGAAGGGCATCAACAAGCTCGCATTTTGGAAGCGAAAAAGCAGTGGTGGTTCTACGTCTGGATCGACATTGGTATCGGCATCGGCCCGTGTTGTACCGCCCGCAAGGGTCTCCCCAGAGAGGGATTACAATGGTTACGAGCAGCAGCGGCAGAATGAGGAAGAAGGCAGCGACGGCAGTGTTAGCAGCTGCGAGCAGGTTGGAGACGAAATCAAGACCTTTCTCAGGGCAGAACGGGAGAAAGTAAAAAAGGCCAAAAAGGCAACAAACACGAAGTCGAAATCGAGGTCGAAGTCGAACTCCAAACCGTCCGCGGGGGCAACCGAGATCATCGGAGACCTTCAGAACGAGAACTACCCCTACGATACGGGACGCGATGCAAATACGAATGCGAACGCGAACAACAACAGCAACAAAGAGGCGGAGGATCACCAATTCGAGCGCTCCGGAATTAACTACTATGATGCGGTGCGCAAGGACCGCTCTGGCGAAACCTACGAGACCGACGACTTTAGCGAGAGCGGCGCTTCTTCCAAGAAGCATCGAAAACTCAAGATCCCCAAGAGCATCAAGGGAGGCCTGTCGAAACTCGCGCAACGGACCAACAACCGGCCAACACCGGTGCCGGACGAAGCAGAAGACGGAGACCGGGACGAAGCCGAAACAGAGCGAATCGCTACCAGAGCAACTAGTACCACGGGTGTGCAAGACAAACAGATGATCGAATCACACGCCTCGATTCCATCCCCAACCAAAGAGACACTGCGGATCGTTGGAGCCGCGGAAGGGGACGAACCCGACGGTTTTATGCAGCAAGCGAGCATTCCGCAAACCATGTCCAGGGAATCCTTACTGGACGACGAGGGAGAAGTACATCCGCCATATCACCTGCGACAAGAAGCGATGGAGAGAGAGCTAGCTCGAGATGACTCCAAAGAAGATTCCCTGGATATGGATGCATACCTCTCCGAAACTGTTTCGCAAGTCGGTGGCGGAAGCAGTAGCCACAATAACCGAAGCTTTGACGGGGTATCCGTCGTCAGCGGTAGGTCCCACCGGACGGCGGGAACGAACCACACTACCCAGTCGACTCGGAGCCGACGGCCAGGCCAGGCAAAGGTACGACTAGAGCAGAAAAAGGAAGCCCTCAACATCTCTGGCGTCAGTAGTAAGTCGCATGGCTGGCAGGAGTCGATCGAGGTCGCGGCGCTCAAGGTAGGTAAGGTCTGGGACCCCAGCCACGGATGGAAAGATTACGTCGATCCTAACAGCACGGAAATTCCTACCGACGATTTCTTTGATGAGTCCATGGCGCTGGCCGCGCAGCAACCAGCAGATGCCAAGAGCGTTTCGACAGCACCTTCGGAGGCAGGAACGGCGAGCAACGAACAGCCACTGAGTCCGGGCCAAAGCATAGCAAAATTGCCTAAATCGCCCAGATCACCCTTGAGTAGATCTGGGAGAAAGGGAAGGCCGCAAAAGGTTCCTACGGTTACGAGTCCCAAGGGCGACAAACCCCGAGGATGGGCTGAGACCATGAGGGCTGCCGCCGCTAGATTGGACATTGGAGGTAAAAAGTGGGATCCTGTTAAGGGATGGGTCGGACTTAGCGAGGAAGATTCCACAATAGTGGCTGGTGTTTCGGAGAGGCGAGATGCGCTCGATAATGTAGGGATAACCGCAGAGTCGGATCTCCAAGACTTTGGAACTGTCGCGCACCTCGACGCTATCGCAAACAAACAGGACAAGAGCATGCAGTTTTTGTCTGAGGACGAAGAGCCTAGCAATGAGGCAAACAACAATTATATGGAAGAAGAGGAGACAACCTTCGATGGAGATCAATCGAGCGAGATGAAGTCTACAGGCGCGACCAAGTCGATTAGCAACAATTCGGGAAGGTATGTTCAGATTGCAGAAACAGGATCCGTTCAGAGTCACTACCGACGAACGAAGGCCGATCCGAATTCTAAAAGGATGGTCAACGTGAAGAGGGAGAATCTGAATCAAGGAGAGCTTGACATGTTTCAGGAATCGGCGGAACGACGCAAGGGCAGCGGCCCTGTAGACCTCGATTCTCTATATGAGGAGGAGGAGCACGATGTTTCGTTTGGTCCCGGGTCGGGAGCCAAGGTTGTTTCTGGTCCTAATGCCAACGCGATTTATCAGAGCATCTACGAGTCTCAAAGCAATGGAAGTTTTGATGGTGAGGACTTCTCTTGGGACGCAGACGATGCGGTCAATGAATCAGTTGACTCTCATGGTAGGAAACCGGCACCAAGATTAAAGATTAAAATTCGAGATACAGCATCAGTCTCGTCACGACCAAATTCAGCGAAATCAGCCACAAAATCACAGAGCGAGGCCTCATTTGATTCCGGTTCTTCGCCGATTCCAAAGCTAGCAGCACCAAAAAGAGACACGTCTCCAATTCGTGCAAAACCGGCGAAGACCAACGCTGCGCTAGTTTCCAAAAAGATTGCGCCGGCTTTATCTTCTAGCCATTCCGCACAAGATGACGATAGCCCGTTCAAGACTGATGATGCGTTCAGAAATACCCTAACTTCTACTCAAAACGAGAGCGATGAGGATGGCGACAATCATGATGCAGCAGTGAGCAGTGTCATTGAAAAAATTACACCTACCGCTTTAAGCAATCCTAGGACTAAGACTCCTCCCAAAATTTCGGAACTTCACAAATTATGGGAGGCGAAAACAGCTAAAAGAGACAATGAGAATCCCAGTTCCAAGAGAAAAGATACCCAGAATCCTGAGTGGAAATCTTTCTTGGGGAAGAAGGTTGACGCCGAGAGCGCTGCAGCTGCGGGTATGGATGTGGATGTGGATGTGGATGTGGATGTGGATGTGGATGTGGATGTAGGTCCGGGTCCAGATCCACATGCAATTGACGAAGACCGTGATTCCACCTTTGATTTTGACGGTGAATACTCAGGGAACTTGCGGAAGTCGTCGGAGGGAAAAGTACGACATGGAGATAGCAATCAAGTCGAACCAGAAGATGCATCTGCGTTTGATGACATATCTGAACTGTCACCCATTCGTCACCACAACGAAGATTCCGAAACCGAGTATGGTCAGCACTCTGAAGCAAGCACATCTGTCCTCCAAGGAACAACATTCCTCCAGCGGTTGCAAGCGTGTGCAGCTCCCGTGGTAAAAAGTGGGACGAAATGTGTTGCCGAAAGTCCCATGTCAGCGCATTTGGCATTTTTAAGAAATAATCAGAGAGTACCCGGGGGCAGTCCAGATATAAAGAATGGAGGAAAAAGCGGAATTTTACAAGCTTCGGCCGGCATTTGTGGTCGGCCAGATGTAATAGATGAGGAAGACGAGAGCACCATGGGTGAATCAGCACCCTCTCGATCTACAATGCAGAGTGCGTCTCCCAATATGATCAAGTCTCGTGACAGCAATTCGAGATCGCGCTCGAATCCGAGATCCAGACAAAATGCAAGCAAGGACGATCTCAGCAGTGTGATTTCGGATGGATTCGGGGCAAAATCTGCGTACTTGGAAGCCATTGCCATGAAAGCTGCGGTTTCGGGTGGGTCCAAGAAGAAGAAACGACGATCTCAAGGGTCGGAGGCAAGTGCCACGACAGCCACATCGAGACGCTCGTCTCCTGGTTCAAGTGTGAGTGCAAGCAACAACGTCAAACGCTCTGAAAAGTTCCAGCAATTCCTTGATCGGCGTGCTGCTAAGGACGAGCAGTCGAAACAGTCAACGTTGCAACCGTCACGATCTGCTGAAAAGTCAGAGGTTTCGAGTCGAGCAGAGAAATATGCTTCGGAAAAAATGAACGAAATGATGGACTCCATGGACAATAGAGGCCGTGCTCAGGAAGAATACGAAAAGTCGGGTGCATTCCCAAAATTGCCTGGTGCAACTAACACTGGGAATGATGCCGTATTATCGGCTGCCGAAGAATTAGCTGCTGCTCGAGTGGAAGCTATGATGCAGCGACTCTCGGCTCAAGATCTCGAACGTAATGAGGCCGAAATATAGTGCCTGAAAACGTGATCTGCCAAAATATCTTTTTTACACCTTTGTACAACAAATTAAAAAAACTAATAGTGAAAAGTGTTTTTGTACTGTTAAGAAATCATTCTACACGCCGTGAAAGGTTGGCAACGATACTACCTAGTGCTCTTAACCTTCTCTCTGTCAGAGATATGACGAGAATAGAGACGTGAAGAAATTAAACTTGAGGTGTTCCTTGTACGACGTCGATAGCTCCTCGCATTAGCGAAGTATGAATTGTGAAGGAAAAGCCAAGTATGACTGCTATTTGGAAAATATGCGTATTTCATTACTGTACAAGTTATTCGATGCACCGACTTGATTCTCACGACAGCCGCCACCAGCAAAGCAACTACCAACCTGGCGCATGTTTGCTGTGTTATGATATGTATAACAATCAGAACCAATTCGTACAGTCTGGGTAGCACACTTGAAACTCTTCGAAGCTGGAAAATAGTCCTTCAGTAGGTCTGAGGCCTGTGGACAGAAAACACGACGTTGCATCTGTTCGCATCCCCAGAAAGCAGCAGCAGTAGCAATGCATGGCTGGTAACGTATTGTTTGGAGAGGACCGCCTTCGAAAGCGTCTCATCTATCGATATCACAAGACAACAACAATCGTACTTTCTTGTTCCTTCTTTGTCTAAGCGATTTGCGAGGCCCTTGCCAATGCCGCAGCAGGACTGTTGTCCGAGTCGAGTATTCCACCCTGTTGTCCAATGGTACCACGCGACGAGGGGGCTCCGGGCACGGGGTCGGCCTTCGCTACCCTACGGTAAAGGTCCCAGTTCATTTTCAGGATCTCAAATTCACCCGACTCGCGATATCCACCGGGAACGTTATTATCCTTTGCAAACTTTTGCAGGATTGGCCTGAGCTTGGGATAGTTCATGCGAGGCATGGATGGGAAAAGGTGGTGTTCGAGCTGATATTGCATACCACCCCAGAGCCATTCAGAAAACGGGTTGGTAGCGACGGCATTGCGAGTGGATTGGAACTGTGCTGTCACCCAGTCTGGTTGATATTCAGAAAACATTTCCTCTGATTGGTGTGTGGGCGTAACAATCAGGGCACTGAGTAGACCGGACATGAAAATGGCGGGTAACCACACCTTGATGGGGAAGATGGCGAACAACCAGGTGTAGTGAAAGAGAATTGAGTAGAGCCCGGGTTTGGATCCGGCACGTTTTTGTCGGACACTCGAAATGGCAACCTTCACGGAATCGATTCTCCACAGGGCGAATAGGAAACTAAATGGAATATAAAAAATCAAGTGCTGGATCTTTCGAAGTGGGTGATCATTTTCTGGGGAGGGTGCCCACTGAAATAAGAAAGGGTCAGTAGCAATGTCCTCATCCACACCCTGCTCATTGGCTGTAGTTTGAAACAGAAAAAGAAATTGTGTGGCGGTGGAGAGCGAAGAAGATATTGTTAGAAAGGAAGAAATAAATTCATTAAACTAGTCGGTAGTTTGATTTGTGTTCGGTTGCATGAATTTCGTTCAAGTACACTTACTGAGCGCGTGGTGCTTATTGTGCTTGTCGGACCACCACACAGGTAGCAATCCAGCCGCCATTGCCGCAAAATTCCGAAGCTTGTCGGAAAAGGGGTCGACTCCGTGAATGTAATCGTGCCCGAGCCATCCAGCGGCCGTCATGGAGAGAGCAAGCAACACCGTTCCAATAACGGGGTGACCAGTCCTAGCCGCTACCGCACCGAACGCAACGAGAGATCCCCAAATGCCCAGCAGTTTGGATTCGTGTTTCAAGTCGCGCTTCCACCAGCCGTCCTTCTCAAGCTGATCCCGGAGCTTTCGAAAGGCAATTTGAGTGTCACTGTCGGGTGTTGCATTGGCTTCCAAAACATCGCGGACGTCGGGCTTGGTCTTGGGCAGACGCTTGACCATTTTGCGACCCTTTTCGGAATGGAAGCCGTCCATGACTTCAGTGGCATCACGACCGTCGTACCAGTCGATCCAGTGTTCTCCGGCAGGGTGAGCCTTTCTCCACCCTGTGTGTCAGGGTTCGAGAATCGTTTGTTTGGTGTTCGTTCAATTTTTGTATGAAACAGAGAATTGCGACAACGCATTCCATCGAAGTAGTTGGGATTGATGTTGCAGGATCGGTTAGAAAAACAAACAAAAGCAGTGCATTCTGAACAAAGCAGACCGTGTGATTATGTCAAAGACAAACACAGCATCGTTCGGGAGTCAAAACGAAATCCAGATCATCAGTTCTCATCCGATTCTTTCCGTTTCGAGAATGTTGCCGTGAGTTGGCTACTTTCTTTTTTCTTTCCGGTTGCGTCTCCTCTGTCCATCATTAAAGCCATTAGGTGCACTTCATTTCGTTACCTACCTGTGAGATCGTACCACTCTCCGTGGATGCGTACATCTAGCGAAGTACGGGGCTTTGAATTTGAATCCTTTGATAATTCATTGTCTCCGACTACAACATTCGGGGTTTCAAGCGTAGACGCCACCAACGAAGTGGGAGAAAACGAGGACGTGACACTCGCCACAGCAGCTTTGCGTCCCGGCATCACGAAAGCGTCGGTGCTGATCGCTGGCAGCATTGCCAGTGCGGCGGCAGCAGCCGGCATCGTCTTCTTCGAGTTCGCGATAATCTTCATCTTATCTGGTGGATTTGCGTCGACTTAAGGTGCGTTGAGGAAGTGGTATGATGTAAACCGATAAGAGTGGAGTGCAAAGTGTTCACCACGAATGCAATCTAATAATGTATTGTTGTTCCAATTTTTTGTTGTTTTGAGACCTGGAAGCAACTGGGATTCTAGTGAATTAGTAGGTCAATCAGATCGAGATAGTAGGATCAAGAACGACAGGGAAGTTTCGTACTCGTACTCGTACCGGTACTCTTGAGAACGGATTAGAAGAAGCGTCGGACCAAAACAAAAAACGATGCGCTGTTTTGTGGTATTGTATTTTCTTTCTTTTCCCAAAGATTGTATTGAAGGAGGGAGGGGCAGATTGACCAAGGCCAAAAATCATCAGTTTCACTTTTCCGAAAGTACGAGTATTGTACAGTAGTACCTAGAGAGCAAAAGAGGTACAGTACTTCGGGGAGCAGGTTAGTTTGATGATGGAATGATCGGCCAGTTCATTCGTCGACAATGCTTACACGTGTGGAGACCATCGCATTTCGATTCCATTCAGTCGCGTTTTCACGTGAGAAACGGAGAATCATGTGATGGCTAATATTACGAGTACAAATAACTCGTACGAGCAGTACAGTACAGTACTGGGTACTGGCCTCTCTTGGACCACGCAACTCTAGATAGATGATTTTTTTGGTTTTTTGTGATGATCACTGCCTTAGTTTCCACATCTTTCGATCCGGCACAGTCTGTCTTCAAGTTACATCGTCCCGACGGCATCGTGCGTGGTCGATCATGACCGAGACGTACATCACCTGAACACGCGGTCTGGTTTTCATACGTGCATCCTAAACATTGTGCGTCATTAATAAAGCTTTGGGGTTCGCCCAATGAAGGATGATTAGGTTCGCCAAGGAAACGAGTTCTGATTGGTATCTGATGCATGCATGACTGAAGTTGAAAGGGGCGCCAAGTCCAAGGATTGATTCAATAACATGCCATCGGAGACGTTTTCTGTTTTCTCTCAACTGCAAACTGCATACTACAAGTACGTATCATAGGTACCAGCTTAATCGATAGAAAATAAATTAGTCGTAGAATCCTACGGTTCACATGAAAATACATCCTATTAACAGGGCAAACACAATTTCAACAATGGTATGGTGCACCTCTTTTGAATACAAATGACCAATATTAGAATTCAATCTATGCTGATTTGAAGAACACTTAAGAGCAACAACTCTATCTTAGCCATCCTCATGTGCAACAAGTAGTGGTGGTGGCATATCAAAATGAACGTTGTTGGACCCCCCCCCCTGCGGCTGCTTTCTTCAATCAATGCAAAAAATCAAAATGACATGATTTAAAGGCTCTGTTTGAAGTCTTATGACTTTATCTTTATTATTGGCCATGAAACAATTAATGGCATAGCAAATTTGAACAGTATAAAATAAGGCAAATACTACTAGAAGAAGAAAAGAACCATCCCAGTCTGCCATATATTGAGCTTATTTTCTTACTACTACTAGTAGTAGTAGTAACAAGCTTGTTCTTGTTGGGGGATAGTAGTAAAATTGTGGTTAACTTTGAAGCCTGGCAAACTTTTTTCTTTGAAGTACCAGATCCTGCATACATCTACAGGTTTTCAGTCACTTTTTTACTGCAAACCGTGTAATGGGACAAATAGAAGAAGAAGACTGCTGCTCTGGTGGTACTATGGTCCACCACCACAACCACCAGCAAGAGCAGCCACAGCTGCTGTTCTTTGAGGACAGGCTTCCAAATAGTAGTCTTAGGAAGAAGAGTGTCCTGTGTTATTGTTACACTATTTTAGACCTGGGGGGAGCTGGAAGACAATTAACAGTCAGTGTTTCCAAATTTTGCTGTTTTCAGATATCAAAAAACATCTCATCTAGTAGACCAGCACCAACTAGTGCCCAGTCCAAGTTCATACAATTACCCAAAGATGGGTGTCATTGGGAGGAAGCCAAAGGATGCCCTAGAGGCTCACAGCTAGGAGTCTGTGAAAGTCATACTAGTAGTGGATGGCCAATTTTTGTGTCAATTTTGGGTGTAATTTTATATCAATTAAACTGGTACTTGTTGTATTCATAACACCATGCTACTACTAGTACTACTATGACTTTAACACTCATTTTGCCACTTGCTCCCCATTTTCTGTTTAGAAGACCAAAAGTTGCACCCTACACAAAATGGGCCATTCCCAAAAGCATTAAAATGTGTGTTTTTTGCCTGACCAGTCTTTTAATGTATCTCAAATACACATGTTGGTTGTACTGCTAGTAGCATCACTAATATCTCCCTCTTTACAACCAAGATCTGAGCATTGTTTGCAATAAGTTTCCATCAGAATCCTTGTTGACTACTAGTACTAAAGATTTTTAAGAATCTACAACTTAGATTAAATATAATTCCAACTTCTGTAAAAAGGGGGAAAAGATGAGGTAAGCTCAGCAAGCCTTCCACAAGGTCTTCAATACTACTCAGAACATTCCCACTAACACATATCTGTTATGTTTTTGGGGATGACCCAACAATAGTGGTGCTGTATCATAATATTAGTGTACATACTACAATGAAGTACAAGAAAGTACTCAATAGCAGAAGAATTGGGGGCAGCAGACATGCATATCAATATTGTTATCAGTCCACATGACCCACATGATCCACCTAACATTGAAAGGTTAACAATATTTTGGCCCTGATTGATGCCAAGAACTCCTGCCAGCAGTAGTCATGGACAAAATGATGACATTTTGGGGATCTTCTTGTTTGTCCCAGCACTGTACTACTAATGAGATGCCAGCAACAGAGAAGAACAAAAAGAAAAACCTTTTATTGTTGCGCCCTAGTATTGCTGAAGTTCCAGATATCTGTATGAATTTTGATATTGATGCGAGATGGATAAATTTTGAAGTTGGGTGAATTGATGTTTTGTTGAAAATCATGAGGAAGACACTAGTAGTATGCAATCATTCTTTTTTGCTGAATGGTATGATGACATTCTAATTTAGTATTAGTATTATTACAGGAACAAGAAGCTTCTGCAATTTCATTGCCACCACCAGCAAGTTGAGAGAATTCAAACTTTATTCAAGAGAGGCATACTATATTATCAGAAGAAGCTTGGTGTCAAGAAGACTACTACTTTGTGCTTCCAGCCACTGGACCAATTGGAGTCCTTTAAGCAAGAAGGAAGAGAGAAAATAGAGTTGTAATGCCACTTCTGCTACTAGTAGTAGCTCTTAGTAAAGGGACTCTCCTCTCCTTTCACCACTGTTGAAGAAAGAAATTAAGAACCCAAAAATGCTAGGGCTACTAATTCATCCACAAGAGAGATCCTCTTGTTCTGCTATTATCAACTGCATTGCAAGAATTTATCCTTTTCCATAAAGAAGCTACAGCATGCAGCATTTGTTGACAGTGGCTACATTGTGGCTACATTCTTAGTAGTAGTGGTGGTGTTAGTGGGTGCCTAGATGTTCATGCATTGACGCAGACAAGCAATGGCCCCTTCCTTGACAACCCAACTTTGCAAAAGAAGGTGGGAAACCTATTCAGCAGCAGTGCTGTACTAAAAAGAAGGTGCATACTAAAACATCAGGTTGTAGTAGGTTCTCCATTGGGCAAAGATTGTGAAGGCAACATCTAGAGGTTCACAAATAATTCTTTGGTGTTTGGAAAATCTCAACCTTTCACCATTTCACCATGACTCACTTTTGAACAGAAGGAATGATGATGAGGTATTCAAGAATCTGATGCAAGGAACTCAAGGAATAGACAGCTTCCACAGGAAACTTTTCTTTTGTCCAAGCAAAGTAATGCTGTTCTCAACTGGTGTTTTGTCTTCTACTAGAGAGAGAGAGAGAGAGAGAGAGAGAGAGAGAGAGAGAAACTTCCTTGTGGTGATTTGAGGATTGAGTTGATTTCAGAAGGTTCCTTTGTTGCATGCTAGGACCCAGAAGAACCACCTTGTTCTGAAATCTTGAAAAAAGTCCTGAAAGGGTACTACACCAGTGAAAATCAGCAAAGGAAGGCTGTGTACTACTACTAGTACTAAGAAAATTGGCCAAGGACCTAGCTTCCATGACTAAAGTAGTAGTACTATGGGCTGTTATTCCTAAAACCTGTATTGTTTCCTTTCAAGCCTCATCTGTTTATAACAAAAACTTCAATGCCACTTAGAAATGGTGGTGTCAAGAAGCTTCTGCAGTGACAGTGATTGCCTCTAGTACTATTGGTGGAAAACAAAGTCTTGTTTTGTCCTTGAAATTTGATATGGATAGTGTCAACTCAGCACCAGCAGGACCTAATCTTTGTTCAGTCTTTGCTCAAAGAAGATATAGGGAATTGACCTTCATCCTGAAAAATACCTTCACTGATATTCACTTTGTAGACATGTCCCTCAAATTAGGAGTGCTACTAGTAGTAGTAGTAGTAGTGTTTTTTTGTAGTGTTTGTAGTATCACTCCTCTACTAAGACAACAAAATTTGTCATTTTTGTTTTTTTTCCTTCCTTGTCCATGGAACAAAAATATTTTTTTGTAGAAATTTCTCTATATTCCATATTCCATATTCTACTACTGCAGAGCAGCACATATATAATTGGACAGAATCTTGCAGTCCAAACAACACCCATATTTGAACTACTACTAGTACTACTACTACTACTAGCATGATGCTCAGCCTGGAAACACTGAGTGTTCTGTGAGAAGTTTAGTACTGTATGTAGAAAATGATGATAAGCCTGATGGTGCCATTGTTTTTTCACATGTGAAATATTTCAAAGTACTGCAATCCATGTTTACAACTGCAACTACTAGTAGTTGTCCTCTGAGTACCAGGATGGGACATAAGTATTTTTAACTACTAGGACTGATTCATTTGTGAAATTTGTCCTTGCTCAAAACTCAACAAGAACAATGAGCTGCTGCTGTTTGTTTTGAAAAGCAGCTATTGCTATAACTAGTAGTACTAGTAGTATTGCAAATGGGACCAGAATTTACTTCTATTGCTGCTGTGGTTCTTGCTGCTGTCTTAAATCTCAAACATGAATAGACGACTGGTAGTACTATTTTTAGTAGTAGTAGTAGTAGTACTAGTACTAGTAGCAGAAGAGGCACTATAGTAGCAGTACAACCACTACTGCCCCCACCATTAGCACTACTTTACTTTGATACATTGTTTCAGCACTCTGATTACACACCACTCCTGAAGAACAGAAAAAGTTGCTAATATGCATTCGAGAATTCCTGGTTCACAGTAGTATTGTTGGTTGTTTTTGTTGTGAAGAAGAACAGCACCAACAACAGCACTGGGGTTTTACTGGTGGTGGTATCTGATCAACAAGTAAGAAGCATCTACTACCCCTTTGTTTTGGGGAGCTATGTAGTAGTGGAGTTCTTATTTCTCAGCTCCAAGGGGAACAATACAACAATAAAGATCTTCCTCATGGGCATGACTTCTCCTAGAAAAAGTCACTGCAATGCAAGTGGTTGAAGAAGAATGTTTGACAGCTGTTTACATTGAAGTCCCAAACATGCCCAGCACGCACCACCAGCTTATTTTTGCTTGATCCTGTTTGTCCAATGCACACCACCAACTTATTTCTGCCTGACAATCCTACTAGTAGTAGTAACCCTTCCTCTCATAGGCCACCGATATTTCTTTACTATATAACCTTCATGTCCACAAGAAAACTTTCTACAACAACATCATATGGCCACTGCTGTAGTAGCTTCTAATTTTGTTGAAACACAACACAGGTCCCTACCAAATCAACATAGTACTGCTGCTACTAGTACTACCTATTATTACTACTAGTAGTACTAAACTCCAGCCTCTGGAGGGCATCACACGACATGACATACTGATCTTTGACACATTCATCATCCAAGAAGAAACAACACAAAGCAAGAAGAAGCAACATTGCCACAATTGCCCCTCCCTTCTTCTTGTTTTGTTAATTATGTAACCTGCACCATACTACAAACAACTCATTTGAATTATTTTAGCACCATGAATCAAGCACAAAAAACAATTTATTCTAGTTGTTGTACCTCCACCAAACCAACTTATTGTCAGGAGAAGAAGGAGATGTCACCCCTCACCAGAGTGACTAGTAGAAGATTCTTGTCCTAAGAAGTTATGGTTCTGCTGGCCAACATGATACTACTACTAGTACTACTGCTACTACTAGTTGTAGAGCCTCTTCTGATAGATCACAAAAAGAACAAGGAGATTAACAACAAGAAAGAAGAGGAGGAGGAGGAAGAACAACAATGATAGTACTAGCACTACTATGAGCTAGTAGTAGTATTGTTAGTAGTACTAGTAGTACTACTACTAGTATTAGCTAATTTAAGATTTTTCAAAATTCCAGCAATCAACAAGAACAAGCAACAACAATGAAGAATCTTTCTTCCAACAAGAACAAGAACCAGCACCAGAACTTCTTCTTGCTATGCTGATATTGTGCTACTGCAATACCACTTTTCCAAATATATGTTCTTTGTGATTCTTTACACCATACTAACCTCTGCAATGGCGGCTCATCCAATGAGGAACGGTCACTTCGGTCAAATTTACGTAACATTAAAGCACTTTTTTCTTTTTGTCATCATGATACTTCGAAAAACCGTTGATTCCGCGCCTTTTAGAACCCATAGTCCGAATTCGGCGAAAGCTTGCCATTAATTATTACCGCCAGTATGGCAATTCTTTTATTTTTCAACAAAAACGAAGCAATTTCTTTCACATGCCAAAAGACTCCGTGGTCGTTACTCGTACTCGTAATGGTGCTGGTGCTCTTCATAGAACTCGTAACCCTATGGTATGGTAGTCTATATTACAGTACAAGGGAGTACGTACATACACGACGAACGAAGAAAAGAAGCACAAAAAATACTCGTTCTCTTCCTCTCGATGTAAAACATAACCCGTTAGCACAACCTACTAAACCGCATAACTTTTCCGAAGGGCGCTAGTTTCCACTGCAACAAACATAGACCTTTTCCACTAAACATAGGATCAAGCTTTGTTACAAGTACTCTTGTTCACTTGTATTTGCACCAGCATCCAAACCGATAGCACGGATCAAAACCGGAACCAACAACCAACGAGTACATGCTTCTAGCACAAAACTACAAGAAAAATTAATACCAACTGATCCACAACATGACGTCTATGGATCGAGAGGATGTCGCCATTATTCGCGCCCTTCCCGGAAACAATCGCTGCATTGACTGCGACCGCATAAAACCCCAGTGGGCATCGGTTAAGCTTGGCATCCTGGTATGCCTGGATTGCAGCGGGGTCCACCGGAGTTTAGGAACCCACGTATCCTTTGTCCGTAGCGTGAAGATGGACTCATGGTCCCCCGACCAGATCGCCTTGATGAATGCCGGTGGCGGCAATGATGCCTGCAAGGCGTTTCTGGAAGACAAGGGGATCAATATGGAAGCGAAACTGATGGCAAATCCGACCGAGGCAGCGGCGGCGATTCGTCGAAAGTACGATTCGCCCGCAGCGCAGCTGTACCAAAAAGTACTCAGGGCCAGAGTGGACGGCGAACCCGAGCCGACCGAGCTTGCCGAACCGGTGGTAACCCTGCAAGCCAGCGGTAGCGGCGACAATACAACCTCTAAAACTTCGGGAAGTGGTGGTGCCGTGGGCCAGCCGCCGGTAAAGATCATGGAGGGCTTCGGCAGTAGTCCTCACCCATCCGAGCAAAAACGCCGACGACCAAAGATCAGCAAGAAAAAGATCGCAGGCATCGGGGCCGCGGCGATTGGCGCTATAGCTACGGTTGGGCTGTTCCGAAAACGCTCCAGCAGAAAACTTTCCGGGAAGGTTTAGTTTTGTGTGGTGTCGCGAATTCCTTCTTGTTTTGGTTTTGTGTTAAAATCGAATCGAACCTACTCCAACCGAACCTTACAGAAGCAATGGATGGATGTTTATCAAGACGAAACGAATCCGTCCTGGCACCGAAAGAGAAGGAAACAGAAAGGTCAGTATCATACTAATTATGAATCATCCATGGGGAAAGAATAGTCTATTTTCATGTTACTGATTGTGTCTTGATCTGGGAGGGGTGGTATTTAAATTGAGAAGTATTGCTTGGACACTTCGTAAGTTCAACTTTGATTCAAACCGTTTGTCTCGGATCTGGGTCAAATATCGTTTGGCGACATGGTGCGTCCTTCGGTTCTTCTGTACTTTTCCAAAAATAATAGTAAGGCAGCGACGGAATTGATGTATGAAATTAGTTCGTTAGATATGTTTGAATCTCGTGCATCAACCGATCTTCCGCCACCATATTTCTATAACACCAACCACCGGTTTCAAATCAAAAGAAACACAGGATATGCCTGAGCGATTTCAAAGAAACTTTAAAGATAGATTTGTATATAAATAGACTGTGCGACATTCTCCGCTAAATTTGCTCCGCGAGTTCAAAGTTTGAGTAGTTGGAGATATCAAAAAATTAGATTTTGTTATTATTATAATAATTATAGTGGTTACAAAATATCAACTGTATCAGTTCTGGCACGGAATCACCGGGAAGACTATTAGCAGTTCTATCCTTGCGTTGGTTAATTTAGTTACTATTTTTCCCACTCGTCGCGCCAGCAGACCGATTTGGTTCGGACAAATTTAGGATTATGAAAACATGGGAAGCTTGAAACCTCCCTTGGAGCCGCTAGCACTCTTGATTTCATCGAGAGCTTTAACGGCTTCATCAATGTGGGCTTCGGCCTTTGCGAGGTCGTCGTAGACCATAACGCACTCTCCGTTCTTGTCCAATACATAAGTGACGCGACCTGGGAACAGTCCGAAGGCAGCCTTCGGGACACCAAATTCCTTTCGCACAGCGTCGTTCTCGTCGGCAAGGATCGAAAAGGTAAGGCCTTCCTTCTGGGCAAATTCCTGCTTGGATTCGACGCCCTGTCCAGAGATTCCTACGACGTCGGCTCCGTACGTCTTGCGGATTTCTTCAATGCGAGCATTGAATCCCTGAGCTTGCTTTGTGCAACCCGGGGTCGAGTCAGCTGGATAGAAGTAAACAACGAGGGGCTTCTTGATGGAGGATCGCTTGATAGTCTTTCCGTTTTGGTCCACAAGGGAAAAGTCAGGGGCAGCTTCTCCGACAGCAAGGTTGAGAGCGGTCGACGACTTAGCTGTAGCCGAAGGAGTGAAGGCATTGGTGGAAGCTACCAAACAGGCGGCAGTGGCAATCGCGGAAACGAACTTCATCTTGTTGTATCGTTTTGTGTGTTGTTATTGTCTGCGCAGTTGTTTTGTGAAAACCAGTTGTGGTGAAAGCGCTGGAGAGTCAAACGCGTTCCGAGAACAAATCGGAAGGGAGCTTACGTTCTTCTGTACCGCCGTCCAGAGCGAGTATCAGAACTGTCACTGATGGCCACATGCTGCGGTGGTAGAAGACTTTCTGGACTGATAATCATGGCAAGCACGGTCTACCGTACGGTATGGCTCGTGATGTATTGTCACTACCATATCGGTACCTAGCTGATGCTCATACATCATGTGTTGTACCCGTAGTACTCGTACGACAAATAGGAAAAAAAGATACTGTCTTCAGATTTACTGTATCGGACGAGTACGTACGCGTAATCGTACCTTTTCGTAGCCAAGTCAAGGAGATGTAGTAAGGCAGGGGTCATACCCCTGTAGTAAGGTACGTACGATCGTCAATTGAAAAAAGCAAGATTACGGTAAATCGATAAATCGATTTCCTACTGATGTAACTTGTGATTCAGAGTGACTCAGCAGAGTTTTCTCTGAAGTGCGTTGGTTCTTCTTTAAAGGTACGAGTATGGTACGTAGTTACTCGTGCTTTTCAGTACCTGGTAGTATTTTGGTTGATTTTTAGTGGTCGATATCTCTTGTCTGGTCGAATGCAAAGTAGTTGAGTACCTGGTACAGGTTCGATGGGTTACGTATGATACGTATGGTACGTAGGGTCCATATGAATAATTTCTATGAATCGATAATCGTCTTTGTACCGTACGGAATTCACACCGTACTTAAATTCCGGTGACATCATAGATGAAAAAAAGCTTTGTTCCTTCTATTGTTGAACCGATGGCATACGTTAAGTACCCAAGTACCGTGGGCTTTTATTCATATACCTTACAGTATAATTATGGGTCTAGTCTTTGTTCAATGGAACAGTCGTTGGTTTTTGTGATTAAAAACTGGAATAGCCCATTCCAACTGATTCTTCGGAAGAATCCAAAAGATGCCTTTTGTCACACCTCTGTTCCGCTGAAACCAGAAGTTCGCTGTGAATTGAAGAAAAGAAGTGCAGTTCGAAATCACGAAACAGTATGCTAGCGCCAACACCAACACCAACACCAACACCAACACCAACACCA